>CAUYQU010091526.1:0-48767 GCA_963574635.1 Cheracebus regulus
AATTATTGGCATAAAAGAGGTTTTTAATACCCATTTTTAGACTGCATTCTAGCCTGGGCAATAAAACAAGAATCCCAATCTCTCTCTCTCTTTCTCGTCCTCTTTCTTTCTCTCTTTCATTCTTTTTTTTCTTTCTTTTGCTGTTTCCTTTTTTCTTTCTCCTTTTCTCTCTTAAAAAAATATATATATGCAAGTCAATAAATGTGATATACCACATATACAGAATTAAAAACAAAAATCAAATGATCATCTCAATAGATGCAGAAAAAGTACTCAACAAAATCCAGCATCCCTTTATTATGAAAACTCAGCAAAATTGGCATACAAGGGACATAGCTTAATGTAATAAAAGCCATCTATGACAAACTCACAGCCAAAATAATAATGAATGGGGAAAAATTTTAAACACGCCCTCTGAGAACTGGAACAAGACAAGAATGCCCACTCTCACCACTCCTCCTCAACATAGTACTGGAAGTCCTAGCCAGAGCAATCAGACAAGAAAAAGAAATACAGGGCATCCAAATCAGTAAAGAGGAAGTTAAAATGTCCCTTTTTGCTGACGATATGATCATTTACCTTGAAAACCCTAGGGACTCCTCCAGAAAGCTCCTAGAGCTGATAAAAGATTTCAGCAAAGTTTCCAGATACAAGATTAATGTATTAAGGTACACAAATCAGTAGCTCTTCTATACATCAACAGCAACCAAGTGGAGACTCAAATCAAGAACTCAACCCCTTTTACAATAGCTACAAAAAACATAAAATACTTAGGAATATACCTAACCAAAAAGTTGAAAGACCTCTACAAGGAAAACTATAAAACACTGCTGAAAGAAATCATAGATGACATGAACAAATAGAAACATATCCCATCCTCATGGATGGGTAGCATCAATTGTGAAAATGACCATACTGCCAAAAGCAATCTATAGATTTAATGCAATTCCCATCATAATGCCACCATCATTCTTTAAAGAATTAGAAAAAACAATTCTAAAATTCACATGGAACCAAAAAGGAGACCACATAGCCAAAGCAAGATTAAGCAAAAATAACAAATCTAGAAGCATCACACTATTTGACTTCAAACTATACTGTAAGGACACAGTCACCAAAACAGCATGATACTGGCATAAAAATAGACAAATAGACCAATGGAACAGAATAGAGAACCCAGAAATAAGCCCAAATACTCACAGCCAGCTTATCTTTGAAAAAGCAGACAAAAACATAAGGTGGGGAAAGGACACCCTTTTCAACAAACAGGGCTGGGATGACTGCCTAGCCACATGTAGGAGAATGAGACTGGATCCTCATCTCTCACCTTATACAAAAACCAACTCAAGATGGATTAGGGACTTAAACCTAAGACCTGAAACTATAAAAATTATATACATTGGAAAAACCCTTCTAGACATTGGCTTAGGCAAGGATTTCATGACCAAGAACCCAAAAGCAAAGGCAATAAAAACAAACATAAATATCTGGGACTTAATGAAACTTAAGAGCTTTTGCACAACAAAAGGAACAATCAGCAGAGTTAACAGACAACACACAGAGTGGGAGAAAATATTCACAGTCTATACATCTGACAAAGGACTAATATCCAGAATCTACAATGAACTCAAATAAATCAGTAAGAAAAAAATAAATAATCCCATCAAAAAGTAGGCTAAGGACATGCATAGACAATTCTCAAAAGAAGATATAGAAATGGCCAACCAACATAACGAAAAAAATGATCATCATTAATGATCATGAAAATACAAATCAAAACCATAATGTAATACTGCAAGAATGGCCATAATCAAAAAACAGTAGAAGTTGGCGTGGATGTGGCAATCAAGGAACACTTCTACACTACTGGTGGGAATGTAAACTGGTGGGAATGTACAACCACTATGGAAAACAGCGTGGAGAGTCCTTGAAGAGCTAAAAGTGGAACTACCATTTGATCCAGCAATCCCACTACTGGGTATCTACCCAGAGGAAAAGAAGTCATTATTCGAAATAGATACTTATACATGCATGTTTATAGCAGCAAAATTCACAATTGCAAAATTGTGGAACCAACCCAAATGCCCATCAGTTAATGAGTGGATAAAGAAACTGTTGTATAGGTGTGTGTGTGTGTGCGCGTGCGCGTGTGTGTATAAATATACACACATACATATATAAATATACACACATAAATATACACACATATACACACACACCACACACACACACACACACACCACACATACATATACCACACATATATGTGTATATATATACAGACACATACATATTGTAAGGCCGGTTGCCTCGCCAGGAGGCCGGACACACCCACCCATTCTGCACTCAGCACCTGACTGCACTCGGCACCCACCTCTGCACTTGGCACTGGTCTCTGCTCCCGGCACTGGCTCTGCACTCGGGACCTAGCTCTGCACACAGTTCCCCCGGAAGGCCCCGGCTGATGCAGCCCTGGCTGGCTCTTGCATTACAAAAACCCGCCGGACAACCCACCAACCAATAGCAGCCCACCCCGTCCCAATCCCGCTCCCCTGGAGCCAATCAGAGCACCCTGCTGTTGCTCGTTCCTCATAGCCACAAAGCCCCCACGCCCCAGGAAGTCAGTGCGACTTCTCTGGCCCCCTTTCCCCCGACCATGGAACCTCGCCCGGGAGTTGAATAAACTGGAATTTAACTTTTCTTATACTGGCCTCAGTTTCCTCATTTTAAACTTGGCAATAACCCTTACACATATACCACACATACATATACCACACACACACACAATGGAACACTACTCAGCCATAAAAATGAATGAATTAACAGCATTTGCAATGACCTGGATGAGACTGGAGACTATTATTCTAAGTGAAGTAACTCAGGAATGGAAAACCAAATATCTTATGTTCTCACTGATATGTGGGAGCTAAGCTATCAGGACACAAGGGCACAAGAATGATACAATGGACATTGGGGACTTGGAAGGAAGAGTGCAAGGGAGGAGAGGGATAAAAGAACTACAAATATGCTGCAGTGTATACTGCTCGGGTGATGGGTGCACCAAAATCTCACAAATCGCCACGAAAGAAATTACTCATGTAACCAAATACCACCTATACCCCAATAAATTATGGGAAAAATAAATAGAAAGTTCTCCCCCCACCATAAAAAAATGTATACCCATAAACACATAGTTAGAGGCAAGATGAGAAAGAGAAAGAAAATATGGAACAACATTAACCGTTAGTAAATCTAAGTGAAGGATTTCTGCAGGTCTGAAATTTTTCAGAATAAAAAGTTGCTAAGAATGGTCCATCTTCATATAAGCCTCTAGAGTACAGGAGTCATCTCATACTGATGCTTGTATTGCCCAAATCTAATCCAGACTTGGCGTAAAGTATGCTTTCATTGACTATTAAGCAAGTTGATAAGTGGTAAGAATAACACATTGATACCTTTTGATGCTCTTAATACCTTTTGATACATAAGCAAGAATAAACTTCTTTATTTTTTAAAAAATGTACTTATTTCTTATTTCCCTGTTTAATTTTACCTAGGAAAAAAAGTGGAATTCCGTTTGAGGTTGGAAGGTGAGGTTACACAAACTTCCTAAAAGTTTGTGTAAAAAAGTTTGTGTAAAAGTTTGTGTAGCTAGGTTACACAAACTTCCTAAAGGAAAATTAGACACTGTCTGAGGTGAAAAAAAAACCTGAGGTTGGCATCAGGGTGGAGGGTGAGAAGCAGAGTAGGCTGCGCTTTACAAACTGCCGAGACTTCATGTTTCTGAGGGGTAAAAGGTGCTACATGGTGAGGTTTGGGTGAACTGGTCCCCTGGCAAAAATCTGATACAAAGTATATTCCTGTGTGGGTCACCATGCTTCAAGAAGTGTTTTTTCTTCTTTTTCTTGTTTTTTTTTTTTTTTAAATAGGGGAGAGAGATTCCCCCACACAAAAATGTACTAATCTATTCATTTGACAGATTTTATTTTCATACAGCATATTTGTACATTATAATTATAAAATTTTCTACTTTATCCAGATATTTTGAACTTTTTTTTGAGACAGAGCCTCACTCTGTTGCCCAGGCTGGACTGCAGTGGCACGATCTCAGCTCACTGCCACTTCCACCTCCCAAGTTCAAGCAATTCTCTGCCTCAGCTTCCCAAGTAGCTTAGATTACAGGCACCCACTGCCAAGTCCAGCTAATCCTTTTGTATTTTTAGTGGAGACAAGGTTTCACCATCTTGGCCAGGCTGGTCTTGAACTCCTGACCTTGTGATCCACCCACCTCAGCCTCCCAAAGTGCTGAGATTACAGGCGTGAGCCACAGCAGCTGGCCAAACTTAAATGATTATTTACAACAAAAGTAAGTGCATACCGGTGGCCTATTTATCCAGTGTTCTCCACATCTTTTTGTTTGCTTGTTTCTGAATAATAGTTGACGTGTGCAAAAAAAAAAAATAGTAATAATACTTCTAGTTTTATCTTTTGATAGCGACACCTGTTAAGGAACCACATCATTCTATTGTAAACTAAAGAAGCCCATTTTACAAATGAACTTCCACTTCTTTCTTATATCTGATTTTTGAAGAAAGTTGCTTTATAGGGGTGTGTCTGGGGTGGGTGATAGCCGTTCTTTTCTGATCCTTGGGAATTAAGCACACTGGGTTCCCACCTTTCAGTTTGTTTCTGTGACCTTCCTTAGACCCTCATTTCCCTGCTTTAGAGCATAATTAAGCCCTCTCTTCTTGTTGGTACCATCCTTAAACTTGAAGAAAGTGGTAGCTAGGTTACACAAACTTCCTAAAGGAAAATTAGACACTGTCTGAGGTGAAAAAAAAAAACCACTTCAATCTATTTGCAAAGTCTAAACAAATCAATTTTTGTCCTTACCTTGAAAAAAAAAACCCACATATTCCCACATATTTTTAAAAAATCAGGGCAGTCACCAAATAAAAACTCTTAGATAAATTGACAGTAGCAATAATAACGTTTTTTAAAACTAGTTGTTTAAGGAAACAAAATGGAATGCCCAGTTTACAGTGTAAGCAGACTATGTTGACGATGAGATATGGCACTTTTAAGAAGAGCAGCCCATGAAAAATGGCTTGCCTCAAGACTCAGTCAAGGCCAGCTCAATTTACGTTTTCTTCTCCTACTTGCTTAGTCATTAAACTAAGGAAAGCATTTTGGAATTGGATCTGAGAAAAAGATGTTCTGGCCAACATCATAAAGCTGGTTATTTAAAGAAATGCTAAAAGGCACTACGTCCCTTTTGGTTCCAAAAGGATAGGAAACCAAGGCTGTGCTGCAATACTTGAAAAGTGCACTCTGTCTTTTTAAGTGCGGCTTTGAAATTGCTGCTTTTAAGGACAGCATATTTTATAGACATTGCACCACCTCAACTGTTATGCGGACCACAAAAAGGATTATGGACTTTCTCTTCAGTAGAGCATTAAATGGTCCCCTGAATAGCAATTTTCTAAAAAAGCAAGCATATGTGGCATACCCTGTATATGTTTTCCTGACATGGGAGTCTATCTCTAACATAAACTGTAGGATACAGGTAGAGTCTCTCATTTATAGAAATGCACTTAGTTTTACCACTAAACTGGAAGTAATTAAGATACTTTAAAGAACACAAATTTTTGAAAACTTGCCAAACAGTAAATGGTTAAGTTCTATTATTTTTGTCAGTTTCTTTCAAATAACATCAAGGATTTGTTTTCACTTTTGCTGTTATTTTGTTGAAGGATTTTAGCTAGAATGATCTACACTTTAGCATCTGCCTATCCAAAACCTGTTAGCCTTCAAGTCCCAATTACAATGCTGCCTCCTCCATAAAACCCTTCTCTCCACACCAGCAAAAAATAACTCCTTCCTGTGGACTCCTTTGTCACTTTCTTTCCACCCTCCTAATGTGGTTGTTATGTTTCATTGTTTAGTACAATTGTGAGTGAGCTAGTTTTAAATTCTGTTGATTATAAACTAGGCCAGAGCAAGAACGGTCTCACTCATTTTTATATTTCTTATTGGATAGTATAATATTTCCTTTTAAATACAAGATAAAGTTACTGAAAAAAGTAAATAGCAAAAAAAAATACAAATCAATGTTCTAAAATTCATATTCTGAAAAGATAACTCATTAAAATATGTTTCAGATAATTCTTTAAAAGCAAATAATAAAAAACAAAAATAAAAATCCAATTTCCATTTGATTATAATTTCCCAAAAGCCAGACCATGACCCTCTTCTTTGGACTCCCACAGCTCCAAGTTCGGAGTATTGCTTTTTGTCAGTGTTAATTACCATTTGGTGACTCAAAAATAAAACTGTGTCCACTGAGCCAATGTTCCACAGTCCACCAAGCCAGTGGTATATTAGAAGACAAAAGTCCCTTTGGTTCCCAACACTTATCGAAATCCAAATATTTAATATGCTTCTCAAATATTTCTATAATCTTGATGGATCTCCCTGGAGACTCCAGGAATCAACAAAATATATTCATGGTCTACACTGCTAAGTGAAGCACCTTCATATTTATTTAAAAAAAAATATGCCTCCCATAATCGTTACTTCATCTATATAGAATATTGATGAGAGAGAAGCATTCATGTGAAGACCTATCAACACCAAGGCCTCACTACTGAACCCTGTGATTGCTCAATACTTACTACACAACACTTACTCTTGTGTCAGTAATTCCAGTTTAATGACATAATATTTATCTCACATAAGAAAGCTTTTAGCAGTGTTCAGGAAGAAAAACCTACTCATAAACCATTATGTATTTTCTTTCTCTACCATCTTCACACTTGGCTTCATATCAAAAGTAAAATAATTATTCTATAGTAGGAAACTACACTTTAATAATTAATATTGACTTTAAAGCTGAAACAATATAGTTCCAATACTTCAGTATAGCTCTTAGTCTATGATGGTAAGATCATTTTTATAAATATTTATTTTGATTTTATTCTATGGACTTTACTGAGACAGTATCTCACTCTGTCACCCAGAACATTAGAGCACAGTGGCATGATCATGGTTCACTGCAGCCTCAACCTCCTGGGCTCAAGCAATCCTCCCACTTTAGCCTCCCAAGTTGCTGAGACTACAGACATGCACCACCATGCCTAGCTAATTTTTTGAGATGGGGTTTCACTATGTTGCCCAGGTGGGTCTCGAACTCCTGAGCTCAAGCAATCCGACCACCTCAGCCTACCAAAGTGCTAGGATTACAGGCATGAGCCACTCTGCCCAGCTAGGAAGATCATTTGATGGATAAGATATGAGAAAATAGTTTCACATTTATTAGCAATAAAGACTATTATAACCATCATGTAGAATCCAAAAAGTTCCATAGAAAGGGCGTGTACATTTTAAATATAGGTGGGTGCTTTCTTTTCTCTCACTCAACAATGTAAGGAGCTTTAGAGCTAAAATTCAAAAGCATAATTTTACCTAAATATGTTCTTACTCTTTTTATCAGTTATGCGGCACCCACACTCTTATCCAGTGTGCCACAGTGCTACTCTGGGCTGATAAACACTGCCCCAGGCAGGGGAACTAAGGATCTGCATGTGACAAACCTCCAAGCTGGAACTGGGCCAGTCTTAGGCCTATCTAGAAACACGAGACCACTGTTGGCTGTGATATGACAGCACTTCTCAAGGGATCAGGTGTATATTTCTAGATAGCAGCAGGCTTCTATGTTCAGCTTGTGCCAGGAAGCCACAGAATCCAACATCATGGAAAGATCATGAAAATGAGACTTTGATCAAAGTGTGATTCCCAGCTCAGCCAGTTACTAAACTGGAGCAAGTCCCTTACTCTCTGAGTCTCAGCTCCCTTACCTATAAAAATGAGTCCATATCACACTGGTCCTTATTATATATGCTAAAATGAGACAATGATATGAAAGCAGTCTCTAAAGTAAATACTTATGCATTTATGTAATGTTAATTATTCTAATCTAGTTGTACTTGAACTCTACGAAGATATTTCCGTGGTTACAGCTTAGTTATATGCAATGCTTATATTTCTACAGGCTTCGACATTTCCTGATGGCAGTGAGGGTTAGCCATAAATGTTGATGGAATAAATAAGCAAAAATGTGGTGTTATTTCAGGGATGTAAGAAAAATCTTGATATTGATAATAAATCCTTCTACACTTGCTGGCTAATTAGCATGTGATTGTTAGCACATCACCTGGCTACTGTCGGGTCCTCCATAAAAGTTAGTAACTTAGCATAGTCATCATCATTAACAGTAACCAAATGTAAGATAATTATAAGATAATAAATACTTTGGAAATTACACATTTCCTTTTATAGGCATTTTATGCCTTTATTTCACTATCAAGTAGGTTATACCTTCCTTTGTAAACCATCCTGAATTTGATTTTGAGTTTACACATACTGTTTACAGGCACAGTGAATTTCTGGCTTCAACTATTTTTTCTGGTAAAAGAGAAACAAACATATTGCCACTTAATTCTAGCTATGCAAACCTAATTGCCCATCCCTATCTTAAGGAGGTATTACCCTGTCCTATTTGTATGAGCTGCCCCTAATCCAAACTGGCACACAAATGACAGAACTAGTATTCTGACTGGCTTCCAGTTTGAAATAGAAGCTGCAGCTAATGGGCTGCTGAAAACCTGAGGGTCGTGGCTGTCCCGAGTGGAAATTGCCTCTACTGAAAGCTAGACCCCAGCCCTCACTGAATTGAGAATGCTTCTGTCAACTCTTTAATTTCCAGGGGTTCCTGTGCTAAAACCAAATTAGTAAAAGATCAAATGGTTCTGCTGTCACTAGGAAATGTCAGTAACATAGAAAGTAACAAAAAGAGACAAAATTATGAAAAGCAACTTGGAAAATTCTGACATTGTATTGAACCAGTCAATTTGGATTAAAAAAAATAAGGGTTTATGTTTTCTTGGTCACTTTTCAAACTAGAACCATTTATTAAAGGACCATAAAATCTGTTTATAATGGAAATGCCAGCTACAACTTAGTCCCTTTACAATTAAATGGGACTAAGTGTAATGTAAATAGAACCAGATCAGATATTTTCTTCTCGGTTTACTGCAAAATAATTGTTGCTCCAAAAATACTTCTTTTGTACAGGACCAATAAACAACAGTATTTTAAAACAGATTTCAAATGCATCTAAAAGGCTCTACAACATTACTTCTCATCAATGCATTTTCTTAATTTTTTTGGATATTTGCATACAAATGACTTCCATATCTGTTCTGTTAAATGAAGTAAATAATGTAATTAGAAATAATCTACAGGCATATGGACCAAATGATTAATAGTAGTTCCTGCTGTTTGAGGAAGTTGTCTGTATGCTTGGATTTGTTTGAATTTCACTACCTTTTTTGCAGAGTTCTATGGCCTTTGAAGTGACTGAAAAAACAAGAGTCCTGGAGGTTTATCAAGAATACCATTGTGTGTTTTACTGGGGAACCTGAATTCTACCATGCTTATAAAATACAAAAATAGCAACAAAGAGAACACATTCCCTAAGAATCAATGAAAGCTAGAACAATAGGAAGTTTTTGTACCAAACAGAAAGATAAATAAATACAAGTACTAAGCTAACATCTGTTCACAGGATGAAGCCAAAGCAGAGGAAAGAGGCAGCTTTTCTGACTAGAAGAGCTAGCCCTCGTCCCTGCCACAAACACTTTTCTTTGTCATGCCACTTACTCCCACAACCCTGTATATGAAAGTCGACCTTAAATTCTGCCTTCCTCATGACACCACTCCAGCTAAATTTATTTCTCTTTCTCCCTGAATATGTCTTTGTTACTTTCACTATCAGTGTCTTTCATCTGGAGACTTAATTAATCAGCTAGTGACTTGATATTGTGACTTCACTGTAATTTAACTGCTTTGTGAGTCTACGAGGGTCATTTTGTTCTCTATATAGTATATGTTATACATTTCTGGAGGCCAAGAATGCCTTTTACATTTTGTGTGTGTGTCCCTTTCAATGCCAAGCGCAGAGCAGGCACACAGGATACAGGGAAGCTAGCCAAGTGGGCAGAGCCATCTTGATACTATGCAATGTGGTTCCTGCAAATGCTGAGATCCACAGCCTCAGTATTGCTAAGAAATTACTGAGTGGTCCTTTTCAGTCATCTGAGAAGTGGCACATACCATCCCTATGACTCCCCTGAATGAGTGGGATCTCACAGTACAGCTAATGACTGAAGGGCACACAGCATGCTGAGTACAGGGATCACAAAAAGGCACACCACTGGAGTGGGAGGCCCAGCTCCATGGCTTCCTAGCTGTATGACAAGGGCAAATGACTATATACACACTTGTGTATACAGATTATGTATGTATTAGTTTCCTCAGTTGTAAAATGGAGATTAAAAATAATAAGAGGTAATCATTCAGCACTTCCTATGTGTGAAGCCTTGTTCTAAATTCTTTAAAGGTTTCAACTTATTGAATCCTCACATCCACCTCCTGAGATAGGTATTACTACCCCCATTTTACAGATGAGCAAACTGAGGCAGAGAGAGGATTAGTAACTTTCCCAGAGTTACACAGCCAAGCAGCAACACTGGAACACACATCCATGGAGGCAGAGCATGCATACTCAACCGTTAAGGTACATTGCCTATTATAAAATTTAACTCATATGATTATTTTAAGGATTAAATGGATTAATACACTTAAAATATTTAAATATATGTAATGTTTGAAATTAAATATTAAATTTTTAAAAGTGGTTCACACCTAGCAAACACTCAATAAAAGTCTACTATGTTATATTTGTACATATATCACAACTTGGGCTCTAAAACTCTTACAACTAATTAAGACAAAAATTATCTAGAAAATAACAATGTGCATCAACACAATCTCTGTCCTGAGGAAAACTTACACTCTTATGAGAAATATATACATATGTAAAAATATAAGCAAGCTAACATTAAAAGCAATGCTAAATGATGAGGAAGAGTCTTAGAGCTGCAGGTACCAAGTGCAGATGGCCTTGCTCTACCCACAGAGAGTCTTATAGGGGTCTGGAGAGCTGCTCTTTAACAGGTACCCAAGATGATATGAATGTAAATACTCCATAAACCATGCTTGAAACACATTATACAGGCCATGCCTGTGTAAGTACCACATTAATGTGACATGGTACTGTGCATAATGAGACATTGGTTGAGAAACTCAGAGGAAGCACAGTAGAGAAAGACAGGCCTGACGTAGGTGAGGGCAAAGCACAGGAGGCCACATTGGCATTCTAAAATGAGGACATCAGTAATTTACAGGAAAACTCATCCTCTGGCTCAGTTAAAAGAAGAATAATGACAAATCAGAAAAACTAACAGCATTAATAATTTATCCATTCCACCATGTTCTCTTAGGAGCCCGAATGTTCTATACATTAATAGTCGAGTCTTCTTCAAACCCTCAAAACTGTTGCAAGCAAGAAGAACAAGGTATGTGAATACCATTTAAATCATCGTTATTTTGTTTCTTTACTCACATTCATTTTTTGCATGTTTCTTTTGTTATTCCACAGAGATTAACTGTTCCTGGGGTTATGTCATGAATACATGTATTCATTCATTCATTCCACAAACATTTGTTGAACATGTATCGAAGCACAGTGCTAGGCTCTAGGAATAGAAATACGTCCACAATCTCACAAAGATGAAAATTTAACATGCATGGGTCTGTCATGGAACACATACAATAATAGAGGTAGATAGGCTGCAAGTTATAGAAGGTACTCAGAGAAGGTCATGGCCAATAATGTAAGTGGGAAGCACTCCAAGAAGATTTCAGAGAGCAATAATAATTTCCTCACTGTCAGAGCTCACAGCACCTCAAATACACTGCTGTTTTCAACAGTATTCAATACTCTGTCTTAGAATTTCCTTTTCTCCAAACGTTTGTGATGGAACCCTAAATAATTTTGCCTCTAACTTTTCATTAGTCTCTTTTTCAGTTTTACTGATGACACTTTAATGTTGTTTAATGAAAAAAATGTTTCTTTAGGTTACAGTCAGAGCTTCTTATTGCTCACCGTGTTTTAGAATTACTTCAAAAACTTTTTAAAAACATACAGGCACTCCAGGCTTTCCTTTGTTCTTTGGGTTTAGGGCTGATTGTATGAGTCCTGTGGTTTATTTTTTTAAGCTCCTCAGTTGATTCTGACGCCAACCTAGTTGAGAATCACCTACTCAGGATTTCTTTCCTCTTCTCTACTGCTCCTTATGGAGATTGTACATTTTCTTTTTAACTCCCACTTTAAGTTCAGGGGTACATGTACAGGTTTGCTATATAGATAAACTGTGTATCATAGGGGTTTGGTATACAGATTATTTTGTCACCCAGGTAATCAGTATAGTGCCCGATAGGTAGTTTTTTGATCCTCATCCTCAGATATGGTTTGGCTGTGTCCCCACCCAAATCTCATTTTGAATTGTAACTCCCACAACTCCCATGTGTGGTGGGAGGAATCCAGTGGGAAGTGAGTGAATTATGGGGGTGGGTCTTCCCTGTGATGTTCTTATGATAGTGAATGAGTCTTTCAAGATCTGATGGTTTTAAAAATAGGAGTTTCCCTGAACAAGCTCTCTCTCTCTCTCTGTCTGCTGCCATCCACGTAAGACATTATTTGCTCCTCCTTGCCTTCTGCCATGATTGCGAGGTTTCCTCTGCCACATGGAACTGTGACTCCATTAAACCTCTTTCTTTGGTAAATTGCCTAGTCTTGGGTACATCTTTATCAGCACTGTGAAAATGGACTAATCCAGTAAATTGGCACAAGTGGAGTGGGGCATTGCTGAAAATATACCTGAAAATGTGGAAGCAACTTTGGAACTAAGTAACAGGCAGGGGTTGGAACAGTTTGGAGGGCTCAGAAGAAGATAGGAAAATGTGGGACAGTTTGGAACTTCCTAAAGACTTATTGAATGGCTTTGTCCAAAACGCTGATAGCAATATGGTCAACAAAGTCTAGGCCGAGGTGGTCTCAGATGGACATGAGAACTTGTTGTGTTTTAGCAAAGAAATTGGCCATATTTTGTCCTTGTCCTAGAGATTTGTGGAAATCTGAACTTGAGAGAGATGATTTAGGGTATGTGCAGAAATTTCTAAGCAACAAAGCATTCAAGAGGTGACTTGGGTGCTGTTACAGGCATTTAGTTTTATAAGTGAAAAGTTTTATAAAAAGTTCAGAAAATTTGCAATGTCACTGACAATGTGATAGAAAATAAAATGCCATTTTCTGAGGAGAAATTCAAGCCAGCTGCAGAAATTTGCATAAGTAATGAAGAGCCAAATGTTAATTCCCACACAATGGGGCAGATGTCTCCAGGGCATATCAGAGGTCTTCATGGCAGCCTCTTCCATCACAAGCCTAGAGGTCTAGGAGAAAAAAGTGGTGTCATGGACTGGGCCCAGGGTCCCTGTGTTGTGTGCAACCTAAGATGTGATGCCCTGTGCCCCAAGCACTTTAGCCATGCCTGAAAAGGTCCAAATATAGAGCTCAGGCCAGGGCTTCAGAGGGTACAAGCCTCAAGCCTTGGCATCTTCCATGTGGTATTGAGCCTGCAAGTGCACAGAAGTCAAGAATTGAAGCTTGGAAACCTCTGTCTAGATTTCAGAGGATGTACTGAAATACATGGATGTCCAGGCAGAAGTTTGCTGCAAGGGGGATGGCTCTTATAGAGAAACTCTGCTAGGGCAGTGCAGAAGGGAAATGTGGGGTCAGAGTCTCTACACAGAGTCCCCCACTAGGTGATGTCTAGTGAAGTAGTGAGAAGAGGGACAACATCCTCCAAGACCCAGAAAGGTAGATCCACTGATAACTTGCACTGTATACCTGGATAAGCCACAGACACTCAATGCCAGCCCACGAAAGCAGCCAGGAGGGAGGCTGTACCCTAAAAAGCCACAGGGGTGGAGCTGCCCAAGACCATGGGAACACACCTATTATATCAGAATGACCTGGATGTGAGACATGGAGTCAAAGGAGATCATTTTGGAGCTTTAAGATTTGACTGCACTGCTGGATTTTGGACTTGCACGGGGCCTGTGGCCTCTATGTTTTGGTCAATTTCTCCCATTTGGAATGGCTGTATTTAGCCAATGCCTATACCCCCTTTCTATCCAGGAAGTAGATAACTTGCTTTCGATTTTACAAGCTCATAGGTGTGAAGGGTCTTGCCTTGTCTCAGATGAGACTTTGGACTGTGGAATTTTGAGTTAATGCTGACATGAGTTACAACTTTGGGGAACTATTGGGAAAACATGATTGGTTTTGAAATGTGAGTACATGAGATTTGGGAGGGGCCAGGGGTGGAATGATATGATTTGGCTGTGTCCCCAACCCAAATCTTATCTTGAATTGTAACTCCCATAAATCCCACATGTCATGAGAGTAACCCAGTGGGAGGTGATTTAATTATGAAGGAAGGTATTTCCTGCACTGTTCTCATAATAATGAATGAGTCTGAGATATGATGCTTTTAAAAATGAGAGTTTCCCTGCAGAAGCTCTCTGTCTGCTGCCATCCATGTAAGATGTGACTTGCTCTTCCTTGCCTTCCACAATGTTTGTGAGGCCTCCCTGGCCACGTGGAGTTGTAAGTCCATTAAATCTCTTCCTTTTGCAAATTGTCTAGTCTCAGTAAGTCTTTATCAGCAGCATGAAAATGGGCTAACACACCCTCCTCCCAAAGTAGGCCCTAGTGTTTGTTGTTCCCTTCTTTGTGTCCATGTGTACTCAATGTTTAGCTCCCACTTATAGGTGAGCACATGCGAGATGAGATTGTTCATTTTCACCTCATTCCCTCTCATGCTTTCCTGAACTGCCTGAAAACAGTCATCAGACTGAGAACACTGGAGCAAGAAGCCACCATCCCAGACTTTCCACCCAGGATACCATGAGATCAATTCCACTATGAGCATTGGGCATTGCAAGTCTGGCAACTCCACCTTGCCTTACATTCCTCCTGTCCTTGTTCACCTAAGACCTTCTGGTCATCTGTCCACTTTATAATCTTCCTATCACTGCTTCTCTTCCTTCCAAACTTCACAACTGTATCTGTGAAACTCAGATTCACAGCAAATGCACTCTTCACTAACACACTATACTTTTAAAGTGCAGGCTGCTCATTTCCTGAATCCTCACCTCTCCCATATTAACAAGTTTCTCAGTCAGCCTTGTCCTTTTGCTTGAGTCATATTTTTGGAGCAACAGCTTACTCTTACTACTGCCAATTTTTCTCTTTATGTTTGTTCATTAAACAATTGCAACTTTGTATCTAGCATCACTGCTCCCCTGAAACTATTTCAGCAAATGATGTCAGCGACCTCCATTCTGCCAAATAGAAAGGACATTCTGATTCAAAGTGGTGCCCTTTGGTAATTATGTAATAATACCAGTGGGATATCTGTTTTTCTTATCCTATAGACTTTAAGGTTTGGGATTAACTTTGACTTTTCCCTCACTATCTATGTAAAATAAATTGATTCTAAAATATATTCTTTATAATTCATTACTTCATCAAAATATATTATAAAAATATACTGTGTTGCTATAACAAATCTTTTAAATTTAATCCTATTTATTCTCACTCAAAACCCCAGTCTAAATTCCAATGCCTATTGATAGTCTTCAAATACTTCTTTTAACTCCCCAAATTTCCCATTTAAGTCCATCCTGCATATAGTTATAAAGGCAACCTTCATAAACCTCTATTTTATTAAATCTATTCCATTTTTTCCCACTCTTGGCCACAATCAAATCTAAGGGTGTAGCCCAGTGTATACTGCCTTTTAGTCCCAGCCCCTATTCTCCAACACAGTTTAGCCTCATCTCATATTTCCTGACAGAGTTCTTCATGTGCTCCATATGTATTATGCTTATATTTGTCTCAGCAAGTTTGCTAAGCTTGTATTCTAATATGGAATGTCAGTCTGATTCTCAATCTTTATCCATCACTTCTTTTGATATCCAAATAAATACTTCCCTCTCTTGGGCTAATGACTCTTTTATGAGCCATCTGTCAGCATTTTATATATAGTCTTCCATATATTATTTTGTCATGGCTATATTTTGAATATTAATAATACCTCCTTAAGTAAGTTAGAGTGGCAATGACTAATAGTATCATAAGCCATTGTGGGACTTGGGTGTAGCCACTTCTGAATTTGCTTAATCATCTGTGAAATGAAAATATTTTCTATCTCAAAGTTAATTTGAAGATTAAATATCTAATACATGTGGCTCATAGTAGATGATTCATAGGTAGTCACCATTGTTGCTTCTATACGCTTTCTAAGGGGATAAAAACTTTATTTTGTAATATTTCATATCCACAATGCTTTGTGTACCAACTCTGAGGTGTGTATACAGAGGGTGTCCACAGTTACATATTGGCTCCATAATTTAATCATGAAAATTCTAGGAATTATAGCAAAATCCATAAGTTGGGTCCATAAGTTAATCATGAAAATTCTAGGAAGTAGAGAAAAATTATATTTGCAAGCTTAGCTGGATTTTTTGTTAGAAGTATAAACATGATCTATTAAAAGGAATCACTTATGATGACTAATGAATTGTTATGATGGAAATTTCAGGATTAAAAATGTTGCTTGATATCCCTGTGTTTAATCCTTTTTGCAAGCTAGTTCTAAGTCTTGGGTGATACAGAAAGCTTTTCTGTTCTTGGAAGAAAAAGAAAATCCAAAATTTATAATTTCTTGTCTTCCTGATCTTGATTCATTATCTAATACTTTTTCCAGGTGTCTTGCTTAGCCCTGGAGAATAGGCTTTACTAAACATTTAAATCTTTATCCCATTTGTATATGTAATATCCAGAGCATAATTCTCTCTTCTCCAAGCACAATACATTAAATGGCTATAAACATTGATCAAACACTCAAGTTATTAGAGATCATGTTCTTAAATAACATATATATATATCCCCCTTTGCTTATTATTCAGAACTTAGGCCATCATCTACAACCATAAAGGAAAACTAGTCATATGTGAAACATTTATAAATAAATTAAGCAATAATAAAAACAATTTTTAAGTTAGTTCATTTTCCAAATATGCAAACAAAAAGCAAATTCTTGCTTTGAATTATGCATTTGTCACTCAAGTAACAAAATATACAATCTTTAATGACCCGCTAACCAACATTAAGCAAAACTAACCAAGGCATATTAACAAAATCCTTTCAGCTATTTTTAGAATCTCAATTGCATTTGGCTTCCCATGTTGTTATCATTATTAAGAAACATAACCATAAAAATCCACTGAGCAATAGTTGAGCAACAAACAATGAACAACAAATTAATTATATATAATATTATTAGTGAAATGTGCATTAATGCTTCCAGAATTTGTAAACAGACAATTCACCATTTAATTACTGTCTTTTACCACCAACCTTTCAAACTGAATTAATATGTTTTCTTTTCATTGTTGCAAAATGCTTATGTAATTCATTTATTTTAAATAAATTACTTTTCTAAGTAAAATAATTGGAATAATTACTACAAACATACACAAAGAAATTTATACACATACGTATTTTTGAGAACATGGCACTAGGAAAAATACTCCTACTCATCCTATGGCAATGTCTAATAATACTGCTTTATTACTTGCCTTCAAACATTTGCTATTAGAAATAATTTGGCCTGGTTTTCTTTCCTTTCTTACCCTTGAAATAAATCTCATTTCATTATTTTCCTTTTCAGGTTCTGTATGCATTAGTTTGGTAAGCAGGCTTTTCCTGGGTGAAAAACGTAAATTATTTTCATTCCCAGAAGACTTTGTCTTCTTTATTCTCTAAATCTGCACTATCCAATATGGAGGGCCACTAGCCACCTAAAACGTAACTTGCTCAAATTGTGATGTTCTGTAAGTATAAAGTGTATAGTGGACTTTGAAGTTTTAATATAAAAAAGATTAAACTATCTCAATAATTTTTATAAAGATTAGATGCTGTGATTATATATACATAATTTTATATATATATATGAAGTTAAACATATTATTAAATTATTTTCACTTTTTTTTTTTTACTTTTCTTCTTGAGTAGTTTTGGTAGCTTAAGGATTTGGTTTCTTTCATCTAAGTGTTGAATTTATGTGCACAGAGTTGTTCATAGCATTCCTTTATTATACATATAATATCTGTGTGGTTTATAGTGATACCCATCTTTCATGCCTAATATTAGTAATTTTTGTTCTCTTTCTTTCCTTTCTTGGTCTGGCTGAGAAAGCCTTTCAAAAAACCAGCTTTGGGTTTTACTGACTTTCTCTATTGTTTTACTGTTTTCAATGTTATTGATTTCTGCTTTTATCTTTATTTTTTCCTTCATTCTGCTTGCGTTGGTTTTAATTTACGCTTATTTTTCTAGTTTCTTAAGTGATAGTCTTAGATCATCAATTTGAGACATTTATTCTTTTCTAATGTAAACATTTAATGCTCAGAATTTATATGTGGACTACCAAAAAATTTAAATTACATATGCAACTTGCATTTTTGGTTTGCCTTATGGATTTCTATTTATTGCTGCTCCAAGAAGTGTGACACGCTAGCAAAGCGTGTTCTTTTCAACACGTTAATAAAAGTTTAATAGTCTATTGGGTCACTGAACCTAAGCATCTCAGGCACTCAAAGCAGTCAGCAATAGCCTTGGGTGGTTTGGGTTTCTCCAGTTTCAACTACAGATATACTTGGGATGGGTTTCGAGTTGATTGTTAAAGTGAAAAATACATTTTATGAAACTGGATTTGACAGCTTGTGGTTCTTCAGAGTTTTCTGTCTACTGACAGAGTAATTAGGCTTACTTTAAAAAAAAATCAGAGAACCATATATACAATATGAGTTATGGAGCTGAGAGATGAGACTGCTCTCTCACCCTCTCTATCTTCCCACTTCACTGGTTTCACTCAGTGTCAGAAATTTGTACCATGGAAACCCTCCCTTACTGGTTCTCTGGCCTTAAAGCAAGGGCTTTAGCTTCCTCACTTTGCTGTGCATATCCCCTCGTGGCACCTGTAGGGCCAAGCAGCAGAAAGGATGGGGAGAGAAAAAAGCATTGTGAATTCATTCCAAGCTTAGGGACTATTGATCTTCTGGCCAGAGAGTTTTCTCCTTTCTTGGAGGTTTAGGTACCTGCCTGGTTGCTTCCACTTTCACTACTGCCATTGCCATTTGGGGATGTTGGGGCGGTGGCCTGGACCAAGGCAGAGACAATAGAAACACAAAAAGCAAGGGATTTTCCCTCTCCCTCTCTGACCCTTGGATCCTCTTTCCTCTGCTCAGAACTGAAAGAGGGGGCTTTTCTGGAGCTTTTTCTGTCCACATCTGGTACATATATCAGGGTGTCAATTTGCCATTAAATTAAATCTGGGAAATATTGGAGCAAGGACATATGAAAACACTGCTGGTTTGGTGGTATTTGAAATTCTATTCCTTTCTTCTAATCTATCTGCTGGCATTAACTCTTCATCATCCTTGTCATGCATGCATTCCACCTGGGTTTATAGCTGCGGTTAGTGGAGACGGGGTGGAGGATGTTTTTTTCATCTTTTCTCGTACTAGAACCAGTAAAAAAGACAAAAATTCTCATTTCACTTAAGGGCCTAAGCTACAAATATGTGGTAGGAAGGAGATGGAGTACACAGACAATCTGGAGAACAGGGTTAATCATAGAATCAGAAGTTTGCTTTATTCTCCAGAAGAGTAACAGGTAGATGAACTTGTCATGAGAATGATAAAGTCATGCCACTTGAAATCTTTCCAGTTTCCAAAAAGTTGTGTCAATCCAAAGTCTCAACCAGTCTTTTCCTTGCATACTTATCATCATTGGATGTTATTGATATTTTGAATTCAGAATGGTCTATTAGACAAATAATGGTGATGGCTACTAATTCTTTTAATTCTTAATTTTAATTATTGTTTCATTTCTCAGGCAATTCTGATGTTGATCTCCTTTTTAAATGTTTACTGGAGATGTATTTCTCTTTTGTGAATTGTCTATTATTTTATTGATTTTATTTTTATTTCTTATCAATATGAAGGGTTATAACCATTAGACTTCCATGTAAATTGCAAATATTTTTCTCCATATCTATTGTTTGTCCATTAAATTAGTCTACAGGGTCTGTAAAACTCATATTCATCTCCAGGACAGCTCAAATATCACTTTTTTCTATTGAGGTTTTCCCAGAAAACTATATACCCTGTTTTCCACACTATACCCATAATAGTTTGTGTATATCTCTGTGTGCTTAATTATAACTACAACATTTTTCTACCTAGAAACTATATCAGAATGCAAATCAAACAGTCTAATACTATGATAGACATATCTTTGAATCTGTCCTCATTCATTCTTCATAAAGTAAATATCTCATGAATTCAGAATTTTCTTTTTGCTTATCATTATGATTATCACCCCATCTTTCATTTTAAAGAAACTCAGTTCCACTTATCCACTGTCTTCCCATAAAAAGTCTTGTTTTCTTCTGCCTGTGCCTTTTCATGTACGAGCACTACTTTCAAAATCCCAAGAGGATGCTCCTACTGCATTTGCACTGTGTTCCATTTGTGGCGGTGTAACTCACCATCTAAAATTCTAGTAGCCTGAAACAGCAACTACTTACTTTGATTCTAAGTTTGGGCAGAGCTCAGTTGAGAAGGCTTGTCTCTGCTCCATACAAGTCAGCTAGGAAGCTCAACTGGGGCTGGAGAATCCACTTTCAAGGTGGCTCACTCACATGACTGGCAAGTTGATTGACTGTCAGGTTTCAGCCAGAGCTGTTGCCTGGGAGCCTCAGTTCTCCTCTATGTGGGTGTCTCTACAGTTCTGCTTCACTTCCTCACAAGGTGGGTGGGTTACCAGAGTCACAATTCCAAATTTCAGGAAGTAAAAGTAGTCAGTCTTTTGGGGCTTGGGCCCAGAACATGGCACAGCATCATCATATTACTCTAAACAGTCACAGAGTCTCCAATTTTAAGGGAAGGGACATAGATCCCACTTCTTGTTAGGAGACACTTTAAAGAATTAACAGCCATCTTTCATCTACCATAATCTTCCTGAGTACTAGGTCTTTTAAAAGTTGCCAAAAGAGTTGACAGTATTCACTATAACCAAGCCAGAACTATGGAGGACACCTCTTTTTTGCCCACTCTGTGTCACTTGGTGCCCCAGCAACAAAGGAGTATGACATGTGCCTCATCTTTTTCACAGGCCCTTCAGCCTCCACTAAGAAGTCCAACCTTGATTACTCAGCCAGGACAGGGCCAAGATCAGGAGTGTCTTTTCTAAATTTTCTCATACTTCAGTCTCTACCTATAAAATTTTCTCCTTCTAGAATTCTTGCCCCTTTGGTAAATCAACTCCCATCAACACTTCATTGGTTATGGTCATAATCTAAACTCCTGCTCAACCTGAACTGGTAACAAATTATTTGTGATAGCCAGAATATTATGTGCCCTAACTCCATGTTAAAGAACCCTATTTTAATGGACATTGTAGACTCTCTTAAATCACAAACAACAACAAACCCCCACGACACAGGCTTACCTAAATAACAAGCCTGCACATGTAACTCTGAACTTAAATGTTTAAAAAAAAGTGAAAAGATTAATTTTATTAATCAAATTTAAATTAAATTAAATCAACATGTCTCACTTCCACTTGTGAAAACTATATTTTACAGGATTGTCCAAGACACTTTTCATATGTGGAGAATGCTATTCAAACATAAACCCCTTGGACCACTGCACAGCTCCATTCTAGTCACTGGAACTGAACATCACGGAAAGAAAACAATCTATAAACAAGGAAAGTGCCAAGCGAGGCAGGGAAAGTCACCAGGAAGTTGTGCTGCCTCATAGTTACGAGAACACTATTTTCATTTTTTAGTGGAAAAAGTTATACATTTTCAAAAGCCTAAAAGAGAAATTAAACCACTGACTAATTCCCTCTCACCCAGAATTGTTCCCACCTTGTTCCAGTCACCTTCCTCAAAATGATCCACAAAAAATAAGGCAGGAACTTTACATATGTAGAAGACTAGAACACCATCAATTTCAAACACAGATCAATACCTGTTGGAATTTGGAAGGTTCCAACTGATTTCACTCCTTTCCCTTCAATATTCTGAATCAACTGAGAAATAGAAATCAGTGTGAGGAAAGGATAAGAACATAGGCTGTTATTACTGGTAAAGCTGGACTGGAGGATGGGGTGATTTGCATTTCTCCATTTTCTCCCTATAATCTATCCCATGGAATTTCCCTGTGGAGAGAGGTGGATCTGAGGCACAGACGTATAACTGGCTGCCCAAGTGGGACTGTGGGCTGTGTCTGCCAGGTAGGGACAGCTGGCCAAGCGATCAGAAGCAGAGAAAGAAGAGAACTCGCAGTCCATAGTTTAGTGGATGTGTGGAAAGAGCCCTTGATGCTCTCCCAGTCTCACCAATCAAGTGACACAGGCCTCCCTACTGAAGTAAGAAAGAGAAAGTGGGGAGATATAAGTGGAAACATCTTCCCCAACACTTCTGAGAGAGCAAATTCTTGAAGGTGTGGGTCGACAAGATTGCAGGGAAAGAGATAAAGTGGATCTCCTATACAAAGTAACCATTTAGGGTAAAACACTGCTGTGACACTGATAATGTAAAGTAGGTTAGTCCTCTTCTAACACTGTCTGAAAGGGTTCCATCACATTCACAACACACATGCTATGAAGTTTCCTCTAATATGTAAATATAAATAATTCAAGTCACACAACTTTGGAATACATTCTTAAAGATATCAAGAAAATGAGAAGCAACCTACAGAATGGCAGAAGATATTTGTAAATCATATATCTGATAAGGCATTAATATCTAAAATAAAACAATCTTCTACAACTCAACAACAAAAAAACCAAACAACTTGCTTAAAAGTGGCCAAAAGATTTGTATAGATATTTCACCAAAGAAGATATACATTGGCCAATAAGCACATGAAAAGATGCTCAACATCATCCACTTTAGGGAAATACAAATTAAAACCATAATAATATATCACTTCACACCTAATAGGGTGGCTATAACTGTTCTGAAAAAGAAACAAAAAGAAATGACAAGTTATGGACAGGATGTGGACCAATCAGAACACATATAATGTTGTTGGTGAGAACAAAAGTTGATGCAGTTGCTGTGGAAAATATTTTGGTGTTTCCTCAAAAGGCTGAAAACAAAAATACCCAGCATGGGACCCAGCAATTTCACTCCTACATATATATTCAAAAGAACTGAAAACAGATACTCATACACCAATGTTCACTGTAGCAGCATTCTAAGGGCCAAAAAGTGGAAACAACTCAAGAGCCTAACGACAGATGAATGAATCTTCTCTAAGGAATTCCCTACTTCTTTTTCTTCCTTTAACACTCTGCACCTCACCTCAGGATGCAATATCAATAGTAGGTACAGGCAGAGCTTCTTTACCTGGCTTAAATCTACCTTTTCTGGAATGCCTTCTTTTTCATTAGAAATGATTTGAATATGGTTTGGAAATCTAGATGCCTTTTGGGAGTTAAACTTTTTTCCACTTAATTATGTTTTCATCACTTTAAACAGGGAAATATTTTTTCTCTGGACACTCCACTGAGATTAAGTACATTGCAGAAGGGAAAGTAAGATCTCTAGGGTATAGATATTACCAACATTAGAGGCATTCATAAAAATTCTGTGTTTTCAGAATTTTTTTTCTTTAGTCTAAATTACTAGGGTTTGAGATAATTTTCAATGGAAAGCAGAAAATAGATTTTCTGTTAAACATTTAATATATCAAATTACTTTGATACATTCATTATTAACATAATAATTATGCCACTTTTTCTTTGAAAAGCAGCATGAACTTCCATATGTTATTGTATTTCTTCCCCAAATTTCTTTTTAGGTGTGTAAAGGTAACCATTATTATTAGTCTAATTTCTCAAATAAAGACCCTGAGACCAGAGAGACTGTTGTGCCCCAATCAGAGTGAAGTCAGCACTGAATCCTACATCCTTCCAATGCCATTTTCACAGCATTCTTCATAATCAGAACAAATTGCAGGAACCTGTATATAGGAAAAGGACTGGAATAAACATTAAATATTAAGAATTATTGGCTTATTGAACTACTAATGTCCCCATCCTTCAAAAGCTCATATTCAAACCAACTTAGATCCAACAATTTTCTGCTCCAGGTTGTTTGTGCCTATGTTGACAGCATATTAACTAGTAAATTGGTTCAATTTATGATCTATCCATTTATGAAATGAAATTTACATTTTCATTATTTTTAAAAGTCTTTTGTCAGCAAACCTGAAATAGACTTCAGACTCCTTCATAATTTTTCTTTTTTATACTCATAATATTAGAATCAGGTATATCTAGATGATAAAACTACTAGTTAAAGTTTGTTAGGGCTGAGTGGCTGGACTGAGAGTGGTGAGTCTGTAGGAGAGAATATGAGAGATGGACCTGAAGAGGTTATGGCTACAGGTCCAGATGAAGCTAAACGATCTTTTGGTTTGAGACTTCACTTTCTCAAGCTCATGTGCAGGGAGGGAGAATGGTACATCATGGTAAAATCTACAATAGATATGAAGCTTTGATCTGTCCTATTCCTTCATTTTAAAGATAAAAAGTCTAAAGTCTAGAGAACTTAAGTGGCTAGTCCATGCATAGCCTTAAGGTCATCAAAGAACAAGATGTTTAAGTCTAGAACAAGTGCCTTCTAAAGAGGATGGAAATGAAAACCCCTCTTCTTCTTTTTATTTCCAACTTTTATTTTAAGTTCTATATGTGCAGGATATGCAGGTTAGTTACATGTGCCATGGTGGTTGGCTGCACAGATCATCCCATTACCTAGGTATTAAGCCCAGCATACATTAGCCATTCTTCCTGATGCTTTCCCTCCTTCCATCCCTCACCCTCTGACAGGCACCAATGTGTGTTATTCCCCCTACTGTGTCCATATGGTCTCATCATTAAGCTCCCACTTATAAGTGAGAACACATGATATTTGGTTTTCTGTTTCTGAGTTAGTTTGCTAAGGATAATGACCTCCAGCTCCATGTATGTCCCTGCAAAGGACATGATTTCATTCCTTTTTATGGCTGCATCATATTCCATGGTATGTATGTGCCACATGTTCTTTATCCAGTCTATCGTTGATGGGCATTTAGGTTGATTCCATGTCTAAGCTATTCTGAATAGTGCTGCAATGAACATACTCATGCAGATAGCTTTATAACAGGATGATTTACATTCCTTTGGGTATATACCCAGTAATGGGATTGATGGGTTGAGTGGTATTTCTGCCTCTAGGTCTTTGAGGAAATGCCACACTGTCTTCCACAATTTCACAATGATTCAACTAATTTACACCCCTACCAGTATGGTAAAAGCATTCCTGAAGCATTCCTGTTTCCCCACAACCTTGCCAGCATCTGTTTGGGTTTTTTTTGTTGTTTTTTGTTTTTTTGGCTTTTTCAAAATAGCCATTCCTACTGGTATGAGATGGTATCTCATTGCGGTTTTAATTTACATTTTTCTAATGATCAGTGATGTTGAGCTTTTTTTCATGTTTGTTGGCTACATGTATGTCTTTTGAGACGTGTCTGTTCATGTCCTTTGCCCATTATTTAATGGGGTTGGTTGTTTGTTTTGCCAAATAACCAGCTAGCATCATGATGACAAGATTAAATCCACACATAACAATACTAAGCTTAAATGGAAATGGAAATGCTCCAATTAAAAGATACAGAATGGCAAGCTAGATAAAGACCCAAGACCCATTGGTATGCTATCTTCAAGAGACCATCTCACATGCAAATATACAAATAGATTCAAAATAATGGAATGGAGGAAAATTTACCAAGCAATATGAAAACAGAAAAAGCAAGAGTTGCATTCCTAGTTTCTGACAAAACAGACTTTAAACCAACAAAGACTGAAAAAGACAAAAGCATTGCATAAAAGTGAAAAATTCAGTGCAACAAGAAGAGCTGAATATTGGGTGCATATATGTATGTAAAGATTCATAAAGCAAGTTCTTAGAGACCTTCAAAGAGACTTAGACTCCCACACAATGATAGTGGGAGACTTTAACACCACATTGACAATATTAGATCATCAAAAGAAAATTAAAAAAGATATTCAGCTCAGATCCAGAATTGAGTACACATCTGGATCAGTGGACCTGATAGTTATCTATGGAACTGCCCATCCCAAAACAACAGAACATACATTCTTCACATTGCCACATGGCACTTACTCTAAAATTGATCACATAATCAGAAGCAAAACATTCCTTAGCAAATGCAAAAGAACTGATACCATATAGTCTCTCAGATAATAGTGCAATCATTAGAACTCAGGATTAAGACATTCACTCAAAATGATACAACTAAATGAAAATTGAACAATGTGTCCCCAAATGACTCTGAGGTAAATAATGAAATTAAAGCAGAAATCAAGAAGTTCTTTTTTTTTTTTTTCTTTAGACAGAGTCTTGCTCTGTCACCCATGCTGGAGTGCAATGGCATGATCTCAGCTCGCTGCATCCTCTGCCTCCAGAGTTCAAGAAATTCTCCTGCCTCAGCCTTCCAAGTAGCTGGGATTACAGGTGTGCACCACTATGCCTGGCTAATTTTTGCATTTTTAGTAGAGATGGTTTTTCACCATGTTGGCCAGGCTGGTCTCAAACTCCTGACCTCAGGTGATCTGCCCACCTCAGCCTCCCCAGGTGTTGGGATTATGGGCGTGAGCTACTGCACCCAGCCTAAGAAGTCCTTTGAAACTAATGAGAACCAAGATACAATAGATACAATTGACCAGAATCTCTGGGATGCAGCTAAAGCAGTGTGAAGAGGGAAATTTATAGCACTAAATGCTCACATTAAAAAAAAAAACTAGAAAAATGTCAAGTTAACAACCTAACATCACAACTAAAAGAACTAGAAAATCAAAAGCAAACAAACCACTAAGCTAGCAGAAGACAATAACCAAGATCAGAGCTGAACTAAAAGAGATAGAGACACATGCACCCAAAAAAAACCCTTCAAAAAATCAATGAATCCAAAAAGCTAGTTTTTTGAAAAAAATTAATATAACAGGCCACTAGCAAGACTAATAAAGGAGAAAAGACAGAAGAATTAAACACAATCCAAAATGATAAGGGGGATATTACCACTGACCCAACAGAAATAAAAACAAGCATCAGAGAATATTATAGACACCTCTATGAACATAAGCTAGAAAATCTAGAAAAAAAGAATTCCTGGATACATGCACTCTCCCAAGACTGAACCAGGAAGTAACTGAATCCCTCAATAGACCAATGAGTTCTGAAATTGAGGCAGTAATAAATAGCCTGCCAACCAAAAAAAGCCCAGGATCAGATGGATTCACAGTCGAATTCTATCGTATAAAGAAGAGCTGGTACCATTCCTACTGAAACTATTCCCAAAAAATTGAAAAGGAGGGACTCCTCCCTAACCCATTCTATGAAGCCAGCATCATCCTGATGTCAAAACCTGGCAGAGATACAACAAAAAAGAAAACTTCAGGCCTTGATAAACATCGATGCAAAAATCTTCAACCAAATACTAGCAAATCAAATCCAGCAGCATATCAAAAAGCTCATCCACCACAATAAAGTAGGCTTCATTCCCCAGATGCAAGTTCAACATATGCAAATCAATTAATGTGATTCATCACATAAACAGAACTAAAGACAAAAACCACACGATTATCTCAACAGACACACAAAAGGCCTTTGATAAAATTCAATATCACTTCACGTTAAAAACTCTGAATATACTAGGTATTGACCGAACATACCTCAAAATAACAAGAGCCATATATGGCAAACCCACAGCCAATATTATACTGAACGTGCAAAAGTTGGAAGCATTCCTCTTGTACACCAGCACAAGACAAGGATGCCCTCTCTCACCACTCCTGTTCAACATAGTATTGGAAGTTGTGGCCACGGCAATCAGGCAAGAGAAAAAAATAAAGGACACTCAAATAGGAAGAGAAGAAGTACAACTATCTTTGCAGATGACATGATCCTATATCTAAGGATATAGGAAAAACCCCATCGTCTCAGCCAAAAACTTCTGAAGCTAATAAGCATCTTTAACAAAGTCTCAGGATACAAAATCAATGTGCAAAAATCACTAGCATTCCTACAGGCAAGTCAAGAGCCAAATAACAAATAACCTCCCATATTCACAACTGCCACAAAAAGAATAAAATACCTAGAAATACAACTAACAAGAAAACTGAAGGACCTCTTTAAGGGAAACTAAAAACCACTGCTCAAAGAAATTGGAGATGACACAAACAAATGGAAGAACACTTCATGCTCGTGGATAGGAAGAATCAATATCGTAAAAATGGCCATACTGCCCAAAGCAATTTATAGATTCAATACTGTTCCCATTAAACTACCATTGACATTCCTCACAGTATTACAAAAAACTATTTTAAAATTCATATGGAGCCAAAAAAGAGCCTGAATTGCCAAGGCAATCCTAAGCAAAACAATGATTGTGGAGGCATCACTCTACCGAACTTTAAACTATATTGCAGGAAAACTCTTTTATAGCTGAGCTACTGGATGGATTCAGGTATGCAAATCTAAGCACAGGGTAGGAGGCAGGAGCTGAACTGCTGCATCTTAGAAGGCATTTCCCTTTTGTAGCCCTGGATGTAAAAGAGATGAAGGGAGAAGTGAGGTTTTTCAAGAGTTGCAAACTGATGGGAGCTCAACCAACACTACCCACAATTTATCAGTGGACTGGGAAATGGTGGCTGAGCATGAATTATTAGTGGAAATTGGGGGAAACATGTAGTTTCAAGACCAGGTTAGCTTCAGCAAAAACAGTTGGCAGGTGCATACAAAGGAGCTGGGGACACAAGACATCATAAGAAAGCAAACTCCTGGGAATACACAGAAACTTCAATGAAGTATTGTGTTTCTACAGTTCATGGAATTGGGGATTTGTGACAAGTTTACACAGCTTTTTGTGTATCAGGAAGACCTTGAGTTGTTGACAAAATCACACTAGTTTGTGACAGAATTTGAGCTAAACAGTAGGTGTTCTGATTCCTGGTTCAATGCTCTTTCACATCATAATGGGGTTTTTCTACCTACCAAAGACTTAGCAATAACTAGGATTTTCTGCTTTGTAAGACAATCTAGATCCTAGAGTAAGGAGCTGTCAAAGGGGGAATAAATTCTGCATTGTAAGGGCCTTCTTGTTTAATACTAATTCTTTCTTCAACTTCTTGTTTTCATTTACTCAATTACTTTTACCACTGCCCAAGCAGAAAACCACTGTCTATGTATCAGATGCAGATCAAATCTGCTTCTAAATCTAGAAAGCAAGTATGAATTTCAGCCTAGATGTACAAAGAAGACAGTAATATTAAAGTACTAAAAATGCAGAGCATCCTGTCTTTGCAGTCCTCTGAATCCTCATTAAAGCTCTTTGATCATAGTGAAGGCATTTCATTTGTCTCTGAGGTTATCATTCACAGGGCTGGCTCCCTCAGAGGTCCCTCAGAATGGAATATGATTTAGGGCTTAATGTTGTATCTGTTCCTGTGTTGAAATTCTTTAAATTTGTTTTGCAGATTAAGTCCAATGGGACAACAGAGCAAGTGCTGAAAGCTTGGCACCTCATCAGACATGTGGTCCTAGCTCCTGGGTATAGAGTCGGCTGTCCTGTCTGCTCCTCAGCCCCATTCGGTGACTGTTGCTACCTCCTATAGCTGGAGCTGTGGCCAATGTGCAGCTGGAGAAGGGTGGGGTCAGGCCCATGTCCTTTGCACGGAGTCATGGGTGAGGCCACTGCACCTGTGAGGGTCTGTACTTCCCTTAAACATGAAGGAGCCAGGCATTAAGTAGTGAATAAAAAACACCATGACATGTCAAGAGAAAGCTTTTCCCTGCTTTTTGAACAAGAGGCCTCACATTTTTATTTGCCCTGGGTCTTACAAATTATGTACCTGGCTCTGATCTTACCTGGCCTTTATCTGACAATCTCAAACCAATGCTACTTTTAGATTTCTAACTAAATACTCTCAACTTATGTGGAACAATGTGTCTGGTTTTACTAAAAGTATTATTTGGTTTCAAGAACTTTTAATACTAAGCACAGACTCAGATATTTTTAATAGTTTAACAGAGGGAAAAAGTCTTCTAAATTATTTTTACCAGCAGGTATTAACAATAGAAATTGTGGAGCTGTTTTTGTGACTCGATTGTGTAATGCATGAAATGAAAAAATGATGGAGTTTTTCCACTGAGTCAGCCAGGAAAAAAATTTACTTATTTCTCCAGAGAGAAAATATTATCACCCCATATTTTCTATCACATTAGGGAAATTTTTAAAAATCTTGTGACTTCTCTCTGATGCTATTTGTTCATAAATAACTACTGATTTTCCCATTAACTACCTGGTACCATATTAAAGTGGCCCTAGGCCAGTAACAGCAGAGGAATCAAGAAGTATAAGAAATAGTATTTTATTTCTCTTTAATTTTGTTTCTGCTTCACATCTTAGTATCTTACCTTGAGCTTGGCCAAAAGAAGTTCATGATCATGAAGAAGTTTTTCAGTTTCATCTTGACTGCTGCCAATTTCTAGAAGATTAGGCTGTGATTCAGCCAGTTGAAGTTGTACCCATTTGCCACACTAAAAATAAAAATGAAATAAAATGCACTTTTAGTTCCTCTTATTTCTTCCTCTTCACCCTTCTCCTTTTTAATGTATCTTCTAAATTTCCAGTTATACTGTAAACATTTTATTCTTTCCATAGAGATGGGCTTACTTAATTTGAAACATAGCAGATCTAATATAAATCCATACCCTGCCTTTTCTTTTTTATACTTAGGATAAATTATTCTCTCTTGGCATATTGGATTTAAGTTAAAAATTCCCAAATGAGGAAAACATACAATGGATTATGTATTACTGAATATTACAAAATTACAGAATAATTTACACAACTGTATCCTCTCTCACTCATAAAACTGAACTGCATAAAAACAGTGAAATTCCACTTGGGAAAGTAGGATGCAAATTTCACCACAGGGGAAAGTTTTTGTAAATGCAATTTAGGCTAATTAAGGTCTTTACATTGGCCTTGCTGGTTTAGCTGAAAATAATAAATATCAGATGAAGGAATAGATTTTTATCTTATTGCAAAGGTAAAATATACTGTTTTCCAAACTTATTTGCTGAATATTCATTAAAGTATGTAGGAAAATATTAACAAAATTAGATGCCTGTGACAACTGCCATTTGAGCATACTCAACTTGCTTTCCACACAAGATTTACACCACTCTAAGACATAATTTGTCATTGCATTTCCTGAGGAATGGCTTTTCTAAGAAGCAACAACTCAAGCAAAAGGAACCACTAACAGGCCTGTGCATGCAGATACATGAATTACCAAAGAGGAATTAAAAAATGTGTTTCTATTTTAGAATATAATCAGTCCCCTGAGACAGTTTGAAAAGTCACTATAGGTCAGACACAGGCACTTCTGTTCCATTAAAATGGACTCTCTACTCTGAATTGCTTGGGGTGTATTTTGTATGGATATGGCAGAAAGGTAAGAGAGCTGAGGAAGGTACTGAGGGAACATTCTTAGAAATACAATTCAACTAAAGTAAGAGCTTCCAGTATAATCTTCCAGGGTAATTTTTTGTGTTCAATCTACCTCTGATTTTTCTGTAATTTATCCTCTAATATTACTCCTCCTTCTGCTCCAAGAATGTCTCATATTTGAGGAAATGAAAAGTTAACTTTTTGAGAAATAGTGAGTTTGCCTCTTTTCCATCATTGCTGAAATCTGCAGTTACTCAAAGTATCATTAATCCCATGCAAGTGATCTGTTTGCACAACTTCTGCATCAGGCTTCTTTTCATCTGCACTCCGGGACTATGAAAAGATGGGAGGGTGACGAAGTCCGCAGAGGTCTGGTTCACGTGGGAGATAAGTCTCACAACACCAGAAAGTCCACCTCGGTAGGAACACTTTCCATTCTGTCCTTCTATAGTGAATCCTTTTGCTAAATGTCAGGTGCTGTTTTCCTGTTATGAATTTTCACATTACCATAAAATTCACAGCAATTAAGTTTAATTAGACATGGCTTGTTGTCCATGCTCTAACAAAAGGCCAGAAAAGTCATTCAATTAAGCCTCGTGGGGACCTGAAAGTAACTGGTTTGTGGCCACCAGCTTGTTTGCCAGGTTTCCCTTCATTAAACACTGAATTATTTAAGTGGAACATCATCTAATGCCCAAGCCTAGAGCTTGAGAGGTTTTCACAGGGCATTTCCATGGAGAATAAAATCATGGATGTCTTCTTCAACCTAAAGATGTGTGGCCATCTTTGCAAATGGGCAAATGGCTTGTCATAAAACATGCAGTAATCATAAACCCTAAGTGCCTTCTACTTCCTGCTGTTAAGAACAAATCTGACAAAAACCTTTTGCACCTTTCCTTGCAGGGTCTTCATTACTGGACAAGGATTTAGCAGTGTCTTTACCATGGCAAAACCAGTCTTGCAAAGGGCACATGTCAGAGCCTTTTACTAGGTGTCTTCTGAGTTCTCTCATGCTTAAAACAGTGCCCTCCCACTGTCGGTCAGGACTTGCCTCCTCCTCCTCCTCCATCACATCCACTCTCAAAAATCATAAGCATTTCACGGGTCCACTGGACTTTTTACTCAGGCAATCACGAACTTCCAATCACCAATGCCTTACTTTTCAAGACCAAATTGATAGTATATGCTAGAGATTCGTTCTTTCTTTTCTTTCCTTCTTTCTCTCTCTCTCTCTCTTTCTTTCTTTCTTAAATCAAGCTGCTGTAGATGCTTTCTTGCTGACTGAAAGGAAAGAGAATCTCTGGTAATTGCTGAAACTTAGAGGTTTCTCTTAGTAGCTGATTTAAGAAAGTACTAAGAGTGCTGGCTGCATTATCTTCTCTATGCTGTGTCCTGCTGACTGCATGGAATGTTCTTTAGGGTTTTCAACACACAGCTAGAAGCCCACAGCCACCCAGAAAAAAAAGGAAGTTGTTAGCTTACCTTTATGACAGCTATAACGATTTTGGAGTCCCCAGCCTGTACAGCGACTGAACTGACGGTCGTCGTAGAAAACTCCACACTAGGACTTCCTTGGCTGGACATGGTACTTTAGAACCAGAGCTTATACTTTGGGCAGCCTCTGGACAGTTGCGTGTCTGCTGGTCATTTCAGAAGGCAACCACCAGGGTTACTTGGATTCATTCAGGGGAAGAGCTCAGCTCACACTGATTACTCTGCCAAAAGGAAAGAACAGGAGGTTAAAAATAGACAACCCCATTGAGTTTATCGTGAGAGAGAGAGAGAGGAGCAAACGAAAGAAAATTGCCACACCCCTAGTATGGTAACACTAAGTGCCTGTTATTTTTGCTGTTATCTTAAATGTGGAGGACAGTTTCAAGCTCTTTCCCTATCAGCTGATGTTTGATAAGAAATGGAAAAAAAAAATTACATCCTGACAACCCAAATTAGTTTTGCCACCGAAACTATGCAGTTGTAACCATGGACTTTGAAACTAGTAAGTCATTGACCTGGTTATCAATCTTTTCAAGAATTTTGAAATCTCTCTCATGCAAAGAAAACTACCACAAGTGTACTTAGGAAGGTTTGAGTATTTGTTTTGGGATTAACTCTCAAATTGCTTAAAACCCATTTTTAGATTAATCTGCTTTTCTAAAACTTACTGCTTGTTGACAAATGAAGTTTATATGGAATAGCCACATTTTCTCAGAGCCTCAGATTTCTTGGGGATATTTCTAAAAATATTTCCACCAGCATTTATGAATAGATAGCTATCACTTCAGATTTTCTTTGTGACTATTCTACTCCATGAAGCAGGGTTTTCCAGCTCAGTTATCAGTACCATGAGAAAGTGAAATATTTTGCTTTTGCCTTAATTTAGTCGCAGCAGAAAATGTTTTTTGTTTGGTTAAAGGTTATTATGAGATATATTTTGCTGCAATTAAAAAAAAACAAACAAAAAGGAAAGCACTATACTCCAGGCTTGATTTTCATTCCCTAACCCCACCTCCTGTGCAGGAAAATTATGGCCAGCTTCAAATCAGAGCCCCACATTGGTAGATTAATCCTATTGCTAGAAACTCAGCCTGTGTCACAAGTTGTCTGTGGTATTAAAGAGCAGCTGTTGGATTCCCTGTCAAAGAACAGCTGAAAATAACACTAAAGTTTAGGTCAGAAGTCAGATGCAAACGTATCAGAGTTACTAACTCCAAAGCTGCTGGAACCATTGGAAATCTCTGGGACAAAGCCAGAACACAGAATATAGCAATGAACACGTTTTAATGAATCCACTTGCTGTGCGAACATTTTAGCCAATTTAATAGTAGGTTCAGGTTCAGGGCCGATGTTCAGAAGATGGAGTTAGCACCATTGCTTTGTTTTGCAAAGGTTCATGATCATATTATTGATTCAAAGGGGAAGAGTACTTTTACGTATACTTCAGTGTTCAACAATTATTTTTGTTTCCAAGAGCATGTCATGGCTGCTCTGCCGCTGTGCAGCCACCACCCAGGTCCTCTGTGCTCAGTATCTGTCTGCTGCCCCAGTGAGATGGAAACCATGCCTAGATCCCAGCCCCTGTGCAACGCAAACTTCACCTGACCCCTGAAGGGATCAACTCGAGCAAGCTCAGGAAAGCAGGTGCCAAGCAAGCTATGAGGTAGCAACTATTGCAAACGGTTTCATTTTATAGCAGGGCCGGAGAGCTTGCAGAGAGGTAGCTGGCCTGGAAGGTTGGGGGCAGGCTCCTTCCACTTGAGCAAATGGTCCAAACAAACCAAAACGAACTGTTCACAACTAGTTTTTAGCTGTCTTCAAGAAAAAGCAAGAGTTGATACTTGTGTCTCAATATCTAAACTGTAAACTAAAATGCCCAAGGAGCATAGCTTGTCTTTGTGTACTTTGCCAACTGGAACGGCAAATAGTGACTTACCCTCAAAATACTCAGTGCAGGCCGGGAATGGTGGTTCACACCTCTAATTTCAGCACTTCAGGAAGCCAAGGCAGGAGGATCGCTTGAGCCTGAGTCTAGAAAATTTAAAAATCAACCATGCATGGTGACATGCCCCTTTAGTCCCAGCTACTTGGGAGGCTGAGGTAAGACAATCCCTTTGTGACCTGAAGGAAGGTCGAATATGAGTTGTCTGCGTTCTTGGCGTTTATGACCAAAGCACAAAGTAACGAAGGAATGAAACAGGAACGAAGCAGCGAAAGCAGGGATTTACTTTAGCAAGAAAGCACTCCACGGGGTGGGAGTTGGCCTGCCTACCCTAAGTAAGGACCCAGTTACAAAGTTTTCTGGGTTTTAAGTACCCCTTTTGAGGCCTCTACTGGCCACACCTTATCTGACTGGCTAATTAAAGGCTGCTGTGAACTGAGGCCCAATGCCCATGAACGGATGGCCCACACTTGGCCCACGGCCAATCCAAGGCACGCTCCTTTTCCATAGAAGGGGGAGGGTTGCAGGGAGAGTAGCCTTTGATCTTTGCTACCTGGTGTGAGGAGAAGGGGTTTTTCCTTTCGGTGTAGCTTCTGGAAGTTGCTGTTAATTGGCCTTAGGTGCCTTGCCCCCAGCCCCAGGTGTTTTCCTTTTGATCCAGCTTTGGGAAGTCAGCACAAATTGGCCTCAGATTCCCTGCTCCTGAACCTTGGTGTTTTCCCTTAATTTAGCTTTAAAAAGTCAGCACGAACTCTCCAGTCTGTATTCTCCTCCCTCACCTTGAGCCCGGAAGTTGGAGGCTGCACTGAGCTATGCTAGCGCTACTGAACTCCAGCCTGAGTGACAGTGAGGCCTGTCTCAAAAAAAAAAACAAAAAACCAAAAAGCAAACAACCTCAATGCACTTTCACCTAAAGTTAATTCTATCGCTTGAAACTCAGTGTGTGTCACAAGTTGCATGAAGTCCATCAAAGGTTGGAAAGTGTTCTTGGCAGCAGGCTGCAAAGACCACAGGGTAAGTAAGCGTGGTTCTGGCCACAAAGCCCGAGTTAAGATGGATGATTGTGTAAGGGGTGTGGAAGGTAGCATGGAATGTCTGGAATTGCAGGCCCAGACAGAGGGAAAAGGAGAAGGGAGATGAAGAGGAGAGAACACATGGCTAGTAGTCTGATTAATTCCAAGGTTTAAGGCCAAAGGGAATTAGAAAAATATAAGACTCTGTTAAAAGATTAACCCAGCTATTAAGCAACAAAAGTAGTACCTTTCTGTGTGTGTGACCTTTCTTTCTGTTAATTAGATGGAGCAGGTCCAGGCTGTTGCACAAAGGAAATGTTTTCTGCGTTGGTGAACATAAGCAATAATGCAAAATGCGTACATGAATTTAGCTGGCCTCTATTTTATTTTAAAATTCAAACTCTTGACTAAAATCTTCAAATGACTCGAATCATGTTTTTCTCCTGTTTTTGCTTTCTGTTCCTCTTTTCTTTCCTCCTAAACATTTTTGTCATTCCCTCTGCAGAAGCCCTGTGGCTCAGACTTCTCCATCCACATCTAGCTTATTTAGAACTTTGATTTTATTTTCTTCACCTAGAACAATATTTAATTATAAGTTGCACCATTAACTTGTATAAACAGCTTGAAGAATAGTTAGCGTGGAATACGTTATACTAATGATATCAGTACTAGGATGGATTTTTTAATGTTAAAGAACTGAAAGTTTCTTGAGTTACATTTTATTTATACTCTGCCTCCTCTATCATCACCAAAAAACCCCAAAACAAAGTAAAACAAAAACCTTCTGGCATTCTCATGCCTTTGAAGTTTATAGAAAATCTTGCAGAGGTTATTATGCCTTCTCTGTTTAGCCCTCTGGGAAATGCCTGTTTTTATAACAACGGAGTTTTAGTGAAATATCTTCCATAGGGAATCATAAAACTGTAACTGGATTCTGTAGAGTTGCAAATAGCACATTTTTAATGAAATAGTCAGTAGTCTGAAAAGTTTTTCATGTGATTATTTTTAACTCTGTCAATGGCGATGCCATTAAAATAACTCATTTTCTTTGCCGGAGTATATGTGGGGTCTGATCATTTTTATGTAAGATCCTAGGTATTTATCTTCATCAATAGTATCATTGGTTAAACTATATTCAACTGTGTAAAGACAAATTAGGTAGACCTGGTATAGATAACCAAGAATAAGTCTATTTATCCAAATTAAAAATTCAAGGCAAATTACTTTAAGTGAAACAAGTCAGACACAGAAAGCCACTTACAAGTAGGAGCCAAATAATATGTACACATGGGCATAGGGAGTGAAATGATAAACAAAAACTTGTACAGGCGAGGCGGCAGGAGTGGGTAGATGATGGGAGATTGTCTATTGGGCACAATATATTTTATTTGGGTGATAGATAACCTAAAAGTCCTGTCTTTACCACTATACAATCTATGCATTTAGCAGAATTACACTTGTGGCCCATAAATTTATGTGTATAAAAATAATTTTTTTAATTCAAGGCAGATCTTCTCTGCTGTTATCATTAATATAGTAATAATGGTTACTAATTAGTGACTGCTTAATACAGGCCAGGAAATGGGATAAGTGCTTTACACTCTTCATCCCATTTAATCTACATAATAAGGCAGGAAAAAAAATTCTTTAATTTTACAAATGATACACATACACATGCACACACATATTCACACACAGTGATTCACCAATTCCAGTCACCTCTGGTCCACCTTTTTCTGCCTAAGTTTCAAACCTACCTATGGCTGGCCTCTCCCTACCAGGCCAGTCATGTATACCATAATCCTCAGACTCCAAAGGTCATTCTTGTTCTCCCAAAGGTCATTCTTGTTCTCTACTTTAATTCAGTTGTTCTATCCAGGAATATCATTCCCTTCTTCCCTTCATCTGTCCAAATTCCTCCCATCTTTTGAGGCCAGGATGAAGTATCAACTTCTTTTAAAATTTAAAATACCTACCTATATTCTTCTTTCTTAAAAACATAATTGTAACTCCAAAAGTAATAATTAAATGCCTGTGATATAATTTGGATGTCTGTCCTCACCCAAAGCTCATATTGAAAGGCAATCCCCAGTGTTGGAGGCAGGGCCTTGTGGGAGGTGATTGGCTCACAGGGATGGCTGTCTCAGGAATGCCTTAGCATCATCTGCCTTGGTAAGGTTCTCATGATAGTGAGTTCTTGTGAGATCTGATCATGTAAACGTGTGTGGCACCTCCTGCCTTGTTCTCTTGCTCCTGCTTTCACCATGTGACCTGCCTGCTCCCCGTGCCTTCTGCCATGATTGGAAGCTTTGTGAGGCCTCTCAGAAGCAGATGCTGCTTATGCTTTCTGCACAGCCTACAGAACATGAGCCAATTAAACCTCTTTTCTCGTAAATTACCGAGTCTCAGGTATTTCTTTATAGCAAAGAGAGAATGGCCTAATACACTTGTATTATAAGCTTCTATCATTTTCTAATTGTTTTACTCTCACTGTTATTATTTCTCAACTTTATTTGAAGCTCCTTCTGGAAAGGAGCCATGGCCTAACATTTTTTGGACCTTTGCCAATCACCTCATAGACTTACTGTAGAGATTAAGAGCTGCTTTACATAAAGTGCATGGAAGAAAATTTGGCATTTGTTAAGTCCATCTATGGAATATGGTGCTAGGCACAGAATTGGTACTTATAAACATTGGTTGACTGACTCACATGAGTCATATAGAAAAAGGATACAACTAATTAATATAACTCATTTATTCAGTATTTATGCAGCCAATAGTTACTGAGCATTTGCTACATACCAGGCATTTTTGCATTAGTAATACAGCAGTGAGCAAAACAAAGAAGTTCCTACCCTCAAAAAGCTGATATTTCAATGAGAAAAGATAAACCATTAACAGTGAAATAAATAACCAAGATAAAAACACACTGTCATAAAAGCTAAGAGAAAAACAACTGGTAGTGGTTTAAGTAGACAGAATCACAAAAGGTTAACTTATAATCTGCCAGGGAAATCAGGGAATTCTATTAAAATATTTCTATTGGAATACAGAAATTAGTGGGAATAATAAATGAGTAGTGATTACAACAACAATAAAAACATACAAATTGCATAATATGACAAAGTTGATGGGCTCTGAAATCAGACTGTCTCAGTCTATGTTTCAGTTTCCTCATTGTAAACTGGGGATAATGGGAATGCCTACACCATATAATATGTTGGGAAGATTAAATGAAATAATACTTTAAAACACTAAAGATAATGCCTGGCACATAGGTGATGGTCTGATAGGTATATATTATTGTTCAAAAATGACATCATCTATTAGGGGATTTCCTAAATCTAGTGGCTAGCACAAAATTCAAAATGAGTTTTTAAAATTAAGTTGAATTAAAACACGAGGTAGGCAATCTGAATGGATTTAACATGTTAAAAAAGACATAAAATATGCATTATCAGGGTATGTTATTTCACTGCAATCAGATGTAAAAACATTTCAGTGAGTCATCATTTATAGAATACCTTTATGGTTCGCATTGGCCAAAATTTTCCCCAATTCATTCTTTATATCATGTATGCTCCTCCTGGTACTTTTTTTTTTTTTTAGATGGAGTCTTGCTCTGTCACCCAGGCTGGAGTGCAATGGCGTGGTCTCGGCTCACTGCAGACCTCTTCTTCCCGGGTTCAAGCAATTCCCCTGCCTCAGCCACCAGATACAGTGGCTTACACTTATAAGCACACCTTGGGAGGCCAAGGTGGGACAGTTACTTGAGGCCAGGAGTTTGAGACCATCCTGGGCTACATAATGAGATCCCCATATCTACCAAAAAAATTAAAAATTATTGGAGCCTGGTGGTGCATGCCTGTAGTTCCAGCTACTCTGGAGGTTGGGGAGGGAGGATTGCTTGAACCCAGAAGGTCAAGGCTGTGGTGAATCAGGATCATGGCACTGCACTCTAGGCTGGGTGACAGAATGAGACCTTGTCTCACAAAGGAAGAAAATAAACAATAAAAAAGTACATATATTATATACCAGGATGTAATAAGTACTATGAAGAAGAATCAGGAAGGGTAAGGTAGAGAGAGTGAACAGAAGAAAAGGGATGCTATTTTAGGGGGGCACCAGAAAAGGTCTCTTCAATAAATGAGATTTGAGTAGAAACCTGGATTAAATGAAAAGAGCAAGACCTGCATAGGCATCTTGGGGAAGAACATTTCAGACATGCTTGTTATATTTGAAAAGCATTCAGCAGGTGGTTGTGGCTGGAGGTAATTGAGGACAGAGAGAAGGAGACAGTGATAGAATATGAGATATGAGAGGGAGGGATGACTAGTTTATCTAGGTAGGTACCTCTAGGTCCTGGTTTTCTTGGGGACAACTGTGTTTTATACCTGTTGCCCTGGAGCAATTGCTCCTAAGGTTCTCTTTATTTTCAGAGGAATCCCATTTGCATGATGATAATCACATGTGTATGTGATAATCTTACTGTTAAGCCTAGGAAGGGACTTCGGATTTAATTTTGAAATAGAAAAGTACTGCAGGCTTTTCATCCAAGAAATGACATCATTGGCTTAACATTGTTAAAAACTAGTTGTGAAGAAGAGACTGGAGCAGGAAGTAGGATGCATTCCACAACACCTAATCCACAAATGCCAACACATTGCTGCTTTGGGATGTTTCTTTAGTGACATTTAGGTTTTCCTTAAGAAGAATGACGTGTCTAAAATATCATTGTTGACTTTCATAGATTTCCTTATAATTAAAATGTTTAATGACATATAGAATCATCAGCTTCTCCATAAGTTCTGGAAGAATAATTATAAACAAGCAACTCTTATGTCTAGCAAGTTTCCCTTCTATAAGAAGTAAAGAAAATAAAACAAAACTTGGCCAAATTTAAAGAATATTTAACTTAGTCAAAAGACCAAGATGGTTGTATTTACTCTAGTTTTAACCAGTGGTTTGCCAAAAATGATATGCTAGGTAATATCAATACTTGTTAAATTACTATGGATATTTTCTTTTAATAGTCTCTAGTTAGAGCTATGCATTATCTAGAAAACTGTCAAATACGTGTGTAGACTAAAGTTAAAATAAATAGTAAACGTATGGCTATTATTGATTTGGGCAAACTCCTTTCTAAATGGGAAAGATGTATACAATAAGTCAGGAAACATTTTTTTTTAAATAGCTGAAAAGCTTTCATGTGCAAAATTTATTTTTTTTTTTAAGTTTAAGTCACAAGCCTTCCTAACTGTGTTGAGCTGTGTACTTAAGCTCCATTATAGCAGGGTTCACTGTTATAATTCCTCTTTACACAAAGAAGTGTCCCAAGAGTTAGTCTTCAGGAGACAGGGAGATTATATGTAATTATAGAAGGAGTCTTAGTCAACTTGATTTTGGAAAACTGCATTTCTTTTGTTTTTCCTCACTGTGGCTAAACTCCAGTTGGGGCTGAGAATTTTCCATCTCGAGTAGTCCCCAGGGAGGCCTAGAGAGCAGTGGTCATTCCAGTGGCTTGGGAAGACAGCAATGACACTGAGGCTAAGCCGCCACTTCCTCAAGCAGCAGTAATTCTTGCGAAGGAAGAAATAATGATCTAATATAAAACCCATGGACATAAAAATAAGATAGCCTAAATGGCATGGTTATTATCCATGGATGGATTAGAAGCAGGAAATATATAAAAAGTTAAAAAGAGTTTTTAAAATATAAGATTTTATTAAGAAACACTAAAACTTGATTGAAGAAATCAATGTGTATATTGTATGCAGATATGTAAGTTATATGTGAGACTATTTTAAGTAATGTTATAATGGGCTGTCTCTGTTGTACAGTCGTAATGTTTGATGATTCACTGATAGTTTATTGGCAACAGTTTAGTGAAAAACGCATGTTTTAATATGCTTTAGTAAATTAATTTTATACAATTCAACTGAGTTTTTAAAAATCTGGCTGAGCACAGTGTCTCATGCCTGTAATCCTAGCACTTTGGGAGGCTGAGGCAGGTGAATCACTTGAGGTCAGGAGTTTGAGAACAGTGTGGCCAACATGGTGAAACCCTGTGTCTACTAAAATACAAAAATTAGCTGGGCGTGGTGGCACATGCCTGTAATCCCAGCTACTCAGAAGGCTCAAACATGAGAGTCACTTGAACCCGGGAGTTGGAGACGGCAGTGAGCTGAGATCTCTCCGCTGCACTCCAGGCTGGGCAACAGAGTGAGACTCTGTCTCTCATATATCTGCATCTTCATTCCAAGCAAAAGTGCCTCACACCAGCATTCACATAGATATCCCCTGCTATGGGAATCTTCTTTTCTGTTATTATGTCACTCACCTCGGTCATAGAACCCACATGAAAGGCAATAATTACTGAGACTGTCCGGAAGGAAAAAGAAGTTAGAAACATCTGCAGGAAAAAAGATATTCATATACTCAGGCTTTTAGGAAAAACAGGAAACAAGATGAGAGAAACTCACAGAAACCTGGAAATCTAAAATGGAAACAAAAGTAGCAGATCATCTGACCCCACCCCACACAACCCTCACCACTCCAAGCAAATGGTTTCCTATCACAAATTCCACCCTCAAAGGAAGGACTTCAAAAGCAAAGTCAGCCTGTGTTATGGAAGGTTTTATATATATATATATATGTGTGTGTACATATATATGTATATATATATATGTGTGTGTGCGTGTGTATATATATATATATATATATCCTATTATAGTTTTGTCCCTCTGGAGAACCCTGGCTAATACAGATTTTGTTACCAGGAGTGAGAGATTTGGCTGTTCTCAGTCATTCAAAAGTCACAGGTGGATTTGGCTGAGCAGATCAAACATGCCAGGTAAAACAGGTGGTAGAACATGTGAACAAATAATACAGTTAAACAGGAAATTTGAGTTATTGCTGTAACAGGGGATCCCTCTCCCCACTGGCATCCATAGGCTGGTTAGTCTTGAGGACATCTGGGGTATAGCACTATTTATACGGTTTTCTACATTTTTTTTCCTTCATGGTTGTTAAGAGGGCTGGGGAGGTGCAATGACTAAGACCAAGTCATATTTCACCCAATAAGGAATTCAAACTCAATTCTTTAAAGAAAAAATCTTGAGATCACAGGACTGAAAGCTCTTTAGTTCAGAATGTACCCACCAAAATATTGAATAATCTGTATTTTATGAACCTCTCCACAGAATTCCATCTCACAACTCCCTTTGGATGCATAAATTTTACAGAATAAAATAAACAGAAAAAAAACAAAACCATCAGCTCAAGGAGAATTTCATGGTAGCGAAGGGCAGTTCTTGTGCCCTCTTGGTCTTCTCTTCCAGGGCACTTACCACCTGCCATGGCCTCTGCCTTCTGTCCCATCACTCCTGCCCTTATGTGGTCATGGGCCACAGCCCATTGAGGGGCTGGCACATGACCTAATGTGTTAGTTAATGTTGATTTAAAGTTTGGCCTCTTCCACATGAAGTTGCATTTAAAGGCGATTAGTAACAAGAAAGAGTTTTTACAAGGGGAGGGTAGACCCTCAATAAGCAAACTTGTAAGCCTGCTCCACTCTCTCCTTTCCTATCATCATACTTATATCCCTTTAAAAAAAAAGCTCCCTAAAAGGGTCAAACTAGCTAAAAATAAAAATAACAGCAAAAATTTGCATGGTATTTTATTTTAGTCATTTATTTTATTCCTGCTTCAGGAATAAAATTTAATTTTAATTCTTACGGGTATATAGTAGGTATATATATATATTTATGGGATACATGAGGTTTTTTTAATTTTTAATTTTTATGGGTACACAGTAGGCATATATATTTGCAAGGTACATGTTTTGATACAGGCATTCAATGTGTAACAGTCACATAATAGAAGATGGGGTACCCATCCTTTTCAGCATTTATCATTTGTGTCATAAACAATCCAATTGAGTGGCTGGCAAGATAACCAAATAGGAAGAGCTCCAGTCTGCAGCTCCCAGTGAGATCAATGCAGAAGGCAGGTGATTTCTGCATTTCCAACTGAGGTACCCAGCTCATCTCATTGGGACTGGTTAGACAGTGGGTGCAGCCCATGGAAGGCAAGCTGAAGCAGAATGGGGCATTACCTCACCCAGGAAGCACAAAGGGTCCAGGAATTCCCTCCCCTAGCCAAGGAAAACCATGAGGGACTGTGCCTTGAGAGATGGTGCATTCCAGCCCATATACTATACTTTTCCCATGGTCTTCGTGACCTTCAGACCAGGAGATTTCCTTGGGTGCCTACACCACCAGGGCCCTGGGTTTGAAGCACAAAACTCGGCAGAATTTTGGGCAGACACTGAGCTAGCTGCAGGAGTTTTTTTTTTTGTTTTTTTTTTTTAATACCCCAGTGGCACCTGGACAATACCGTTTACTTCCCTGGAAAGGGGACTGAAGCCAGGGAGCCAAGTGGTCCAGTTCGGCACATCCTACCCCCATGGAGCCCAGCAAACTAAGATCCACTGGCTTGAAATTCTTGCCACCAGCACAGCAGTCTGGAGTTGACTTGGAATGTTCAAACTTGGTGGGAGGAGGGGCATTCACCATTACTGAGGCTTGAGTAGGCAGTTTTCCCCCACAGTGTAAACAAAGCCTCCAGGAAGTTGAAACTGGCAGAGCCCACCACAGTGCTACAAAGTCACTGTAGCCAGTCTGCCTCTCTAGATTCCTCCTCTCTGGACAGGGAATCTCTGAAAGGCAGCAGCCCAAGTCAGGGGCCTACAGGTCAAACTCCCATCTCCCAGAGCACCTACAGGTGGGGGCAGCTGTGGGCACAGCTTCAGCAGACTTAACCCATTTCTGCCTGCTGGCTCTGAAGAGGGCAGCAGATCTCCCAGCACAGTACTTGAGCTCTGCTAATGGACAGACTGCCTCCTCAAGTGGATCCCAATACCATGTGGAAGCTACCAAAGCTTGGGGCTTGCATCCACTGAAATCATGGCCTAAGCTGTACCTTGGTCTTTTTAGCCATGGCTGGGACATAGAACATTATTTCCTGAGGCTGCATGCAGTAAAGAGACCCTGGGCTTGGCCCACAAAACCATTTTTCCTCCTAGGCCTCCAGGCCTGTGATAGGAGGAGCTGCTGAGAAGGTCTCCAACATGCCCTGGAAACATTTTGCCCATTGTCTTGGTGATTAGCATATGGCTCCTGGCTACTTATGCAAATTTTTGCAACAGGCTTGAATTTCTTGGCAGAAAATGGGTTTTTCTTTTTTACTGCATTGTCAGGCTGCAAAATTTCCAAGCTTTATGCTCTGTCACCTATTGAATTCTTTGCTGCTTAAAAATTTCTTCCACCAAATATCCTAAATCATCTCTCTCAAGTTCAAAGTTCCACAGATCTCTAGGGCAGAGGCAAAATATCACCCCAGTCTGTTTGCATAGCAAGAATGACCTTTGCTCCAGTTCCCAACAGGTTCCTCATCTCCATCTGAGACCATCTCAGCCTGGACTTTATTGTTCATATCACTATCAGCATTTTGGTCAAAGCCATTCAACAAGTCTCTAGAAAGTTCCAAATTTTCCCACATTTTCTTATCTTCTTCTGAGCCCTCCAAACTTCCAACCTCTGCCTATTACCCAGTTTCAAAGTCACTTCCACATTTTCAGATACATTTACAGCAGCACCCTACTACCTGGTAACAATTTACTGTATTAGTCCATTCTCATGCTACTAATAAAGACATACCTGAGACTGGATAATGTATAAAGAAAAGAGATTTAATTGACTCACAGTTTAACATGGCTGGTGAGGCCTCAAGAAACTTACAATCATGGTGGAAAGGGAAACAAACATCCCTCTTCACATGGTGGCAGCAAAGAGAAATTCTGAGCAAAATGGGGAAAAGCCCCTAATAAAACCATTAGCTCTCCTAAGAGCTCACTCACTATTAATGAGAAGAGCATGAGGGTAACTGCCCCCATGATTCAATTACCTCCCACTGGGTCTCTTACATGACACATGGGGATGATGGGAACTACAAAATGAGGTCTGGGTGGGGACACAGCCAAACCATATCACCATCCTTCTGCTCTCTAGCTCCATGGGTTCAATTGATTTGATTATAGACCGCATAAATAAGTGACAACATGTTATATTTATCTGTCTGTGCCTTGCGTACTGCACTTAACATAGGGACCTCCAGTTCTGTCCATGTTGTTGTGAATGACCGAATCTCATTCTTTTTTATGGCTAATACTCCATTATGTGTAAGTACCACATTTTTCTTATCCATTCATCTGTTGATGGACACTTGGGTTGCTTCCAAATCTTGGCTATTGTGAACAGAGCTGCAGCAAACATGGGAGTGCATCCATCTTTTTGATATACTGATTTCTTTTCTTACGGGTATATAACAGTGCGATTGCTGAATTATATGGTAGCTCTACTTTTACTTTTTGCAGGAACCTCCAAACTGGTTTCCGTAGTAGTTATACTAATTTGCAATCCCACCAACAGTGTATGAGGGTTTTTTCTCCACATCCTTGCCAGCATTTATTATTGACTTATTGACTGTTATTTTGATATAAGCCACTTTATCTAAGGTGAAATGATAGCTCATTGTAAATTTAATTTTCATTTCTCTGATGATCAGTGATGTTGAACACCTTTTCATATGCCTGTTTGCCATTTGTAAATCTTCTTTTTAGGAATGTCTATTCAAATCTTTTCCCCATTTTTAATCAGATTTTTAGATTTTTTCCTGTAGAGTTGTTTGAGTTCCTTATATATTCTGCTTATTAATCCCTTGTCAGATGAGTAGTTTGCTCATATTTTCTCCCATACTGTGGGTTGTCCCTTCACCTTGTTGATCGTTTCTTTTGCTGTGCAGAAGCTTTCTAACTGGATGCAATTCTTTTCTTTCTTCTTCTTCTTCTTTTTTTTTTTTTTTTTTTTTTTTTGCTTTTCTTGCCTATATTTGTTGGATATTACTTAAGAGATCTTTGCCCAAACTGATGGGATGGAGAGTTTCTCCAAAGTTTTCTTGTGGTAGTTTTAAAATTTGTGGTCTTAGGTTTAAGTTCTTAATCCACTTTGATTTGGTTTTTTGTGTGTGATGAATGGGGACTAGTTTGCTTCTTTTGCATATGGATATCGAGTTTTTGAAGCACCATTTATTGAATAATCTCTTTTTTTCAATGTATGTTATTGGAACCTTTGTCACCGTAGTTGTGTGTATTTACTTCTGAGTTCTCTATTCACTTTCATTGGTCTATATGTCTGTATTTATGCCATTGCCATGCTGTTTTGGTTAAAATAGCTCTGTAGTATAATTTGAAGTCAGGCAATGTGATTCCTCCAGTTCTTTATTTTTTTTAAAAAAATTATATATATATATATATATATATATATATATATATATATACATAATTATCGCACTTTAGATTTTGGGGTACATGTGAAGAACATGCAGGATTGTTACATAGGTACATACATAGCAATGTGGTTTGTTGCCTCTATCCCCATCACCTATATCTGGCATTTATCCCCATGTTATCCCTCCCTAACTCCCTACCCTGCACTGTCCCTCCCCTAGTACCCACTACCACCACAGACAGTGTGTGATGCTCCCCTCCCTGTGTCCATGTGTTCTCATTGTTCAACACCCACCTATGAATGAGAACATGCGGTATTTGATTTTCTGTTGTTGTGTCACTTTGCTGAGAATGATGGTTTCCAGGGTCATCCATGTCCCTACAAAGGACACAGACTCATTGTTTTTTATGGCTGTAAAGTATTCCATGGTGTATATGTGCCACATTTCCCCTGTCCAGTCTATCATTGATGGGCATTAGAGTTGGTTCCAAGACTTTGATATTGTAAATAGTGCTGCAATTAACATACATGTTCATGTGTCCTTATAATAGAATGATTTATAATCCTTTGGATATATAACCAGTAATGGGATTGCTGGGTCAAATTGAATTTCTATTTCTAGGTCCTTGAGGAATCACCACACTGTCTTCAACAATGGTTGAACTAATTTACACTCCCATCAACAGTGTAAGTGTTTCTATTTCTCCACATCCTCTCCAGCATCAGTTGTCTCCAGATTTTTTAATGATTGCCATTCTGACTGGCGTGAGATGGTATCTCAATGTGGTTTTGATTTGCATTTCTCTAATGACCAGTGATGATGAGCATTTTTTCATATGTTTCTTGGCCTCATAAATGTCTTCTTTTGAAAAGTGTCTGTTCATATCCCTCACCCACTTTTGAATGGGTTTGTTTGTTTGTTTGTTTTTCTTCTTCTTTTTTTTTTTTTAGAATAAAAGAATGAAAGAGAGAAAGAGGAAGAGATTTTAGAAAAAGAGAACAGGAGAAAGAAAGAAACATCAAAAGAAAGAAAAAAGAATGAAAGAGAAAGAGGAAGAGATTTTAGAAAAAGAGAGAAAAGGAGAACGAAAGAAACAGCAAAAGAAAGAAAAAAAAGAATGAAAGAAAGAAAGAGGGAGACAAAGAGGGAGAGAGAATGGGATTCTTGTTTTATTGCCCAGGCTAGAATACAGTCTAAAAATGGGTATTAAAAACCTCTTTTATGCCAATAATTGTGCTTAACAATGGAGACAGGAAGGAATAGGGGATGAAAATAACAAA
>CAUYQU010091528.1:0-44618 GCA_963574635.1 Cheracebus regulus
TGGAGTGGCTGGTACTGGTTGTTCCTTTCTATGTGTAGTGCCTCTTTCAGGAGCTCTTGTAAAGCAGGCCTGGTAGTGATGAAATCTCTGAGTACTTGCTGATTCACAAAGGATTTTATTTTTCCTTCACTTATGAAGCTCAGTTTGGCTGGATATGAAATTCTGGGTTGAAAGTTCTTTTCTTTAAAGATGTTGAATATTGGCCCCCATTCTCTTCTGGCTTGTAGAGTTTCTACTGAGAGATCTGCTGTGAGCCTGATGGGCTTCCCTTTGTGGGTAACCCGACCCTTCTCTCTGGCTGCCCTTAGCCAGGGCACCGGCAAAGCAGCCACGCTGGCCAAAACAGCTGCACTGGCCGAAACAGTCACACTGGCCGAAACAGTCACGCCGGCCAAAACAGCCACACTGGCGACCCATGGGGCTGCTCCACCTGGGAATCTCCTGGTCTGGGGGTAATAAAAATCCATCTGGAAATGTGGCGTCCACTCACCCTCTGCACTTTAACTGGGAGCTGCAATCCTGAGCTGCTCCTAATCGGCCATCTTGGATCTCTCAGTCCAATTTTTTATTTTTATTTTTATTTTAGAGACAAGGTCTTGCTCTTTTGCCCAGGCTAGTGTGCAGTGGCATGATCATGGCTCAGTGCAGCCTGAAACTCTTGGGCTCAAGTGATCCTTTCACCTTGGCCTTCCAAGTAACTGAAACACCAGGTGTATGTCATCATACCTGGCTAATTATTTTATTTTTTGTAGAGATGGAGTCTTGCCTTATTACCCAGGGTAGTCTCAAACTCCTGGCCTCAAGCAATCCTTCCACCTTAGCCTACAAAATTGCTGAGATTACAGGTGTGAGCCACCATGCTCAGCCAAGAACCATTTTATAATTTTCAGAACAACATATTTCCCTATAACATTTTTATGGATATTTAGTCTTTCTGTTAGTCCTTCTAGTCTTTCTATTAAATTTAAGAAGCCAAAGATAACCCTATTTATGTTCAGTAATTTGTTTCAGTTTTTATCATATTTGAAAATGACTCCTACATTTAGTGAGTATCTATAATTTAGGATTCCAAATTATGTAATAAATTATTTATAGCTATTTATCCCATTTACCTTTATTTATGTATGTTTAGGAGTGTGCTGAGATTACTTATAAAAACTGAGATATTAGACAAAGCTAGTCATCATTCCAAATTATTTATCTATTAATTATTTCATATAACTGCATGTCAGGCAAATATTATAAAAGTAATGACCTTAAAGTCAAATAATTCAGAGGACACAAAATAATTCAGAGAACACACCAACAATCTTAGACTAGTCCCATTTGCCGAAAGTTTTCTAAGTCACATGAACTTGAAAAATGCCTGGTCTTACTTGCTTAATTTATGAGTACTCCTCTATTTATAAGCCAATTTGGTACCACAGATAAATACAACCAGACTTGTACATGCAACCAGCTACAAATAATGATAACATAGCTTTAATTTTTAAAGCTTTAGCTATGTATCAGCCATAACTCACTAGTTAAAAGGGACAGTTAGATTCAGACTTCATCTCTGTCAAACTAACAATTTTAGCTTAAATTTTTCTGTTCCACATGGCTGAAACTTCTTACTGAATTTTAGAGAAACCAGAGTAGCAAAGTAGTGGGGCAGAGCAGCAGGAAGAGAGGAGCTAGTGGAAGAAGGCTAGCTCTAGTGTCAATTAGAAAGCCTATAAGTCTCTTTTCTATATTAGTTATTACCCAGGGTTCTTAGATCATAGAAGATCCCCAGTCCCATTATTTTTAATCACTATTAGACAACTGTGGTATCTGTTGGGCTGACTGATGGACAACTTCTTCCTCCACCTGCCTGGGATGGTTAGGGCATTCCCATTTCCAATGGTTCTCTTGTTTGCAATACTCATGTCATGGCCTCAAGAGTGTACAGCCATTTTGGCCAGCAGTGTGGTCCTAGGGATCTTACCCATGGCATTTGTTTTTGGCTACCATGCACCATCTTGCATCTTGGTTGGTTGTGGCCAACAGCCACGGCAAGCAACATAGCTTGTTGTCTCATGTCTCATAGCTTTTGCTCTTTTTGGACTTGAACAAGATGATTAAATGCCTTAAAGGCAATCTCGACCACTTGAGATATTGATATTCCCAATACCTTTTCTACTTTTTGTAGGTTTTCTCTTATACCTGGGACACTGTGACTGATAAAACTCTCAGGTTACCTGGGTGTTCAGGGTCAATATCAGTGTATTGCCTGAAGGCTTTAAAGACCTCAAGGAAGGAAGACGCATTTTCTTTGGCCACTGTTCTACCATTATGGCTTGTGATGCTGGAGTCCTGCTACAATTAACATTCCCCATTTTGCTTGGAGGTTTATCTCAGATGGCTAGAGCAAGGCAAGGCCCTGCACTAGAGAGAGATATATATATTTTGGGTCTGCCATGTGGTGCTTATGGAGATTCCTTCCCAGTGAATCACCAATGGGTTGGGTAACCCCTAGTCACCTAGGAGTACCTAAAAGGGCTGGAGGGAGCAATGTAGTCCCTCAATTAAATAATTTTCTAATTAGGCAGTTTCTGTGCCATCAAAGTACGGAACCAGCCAATCGAACAAGACAAAGCACAGCATTTTGGACTCTGAGTTTGATCCCCTCAATGAGAGCAAACAGACAAGGCTCAAACTTTTCTCTGTAAGCTTCAGACATCTTTAATCCATTCTGGATGTGGAAGGTTGACCTCCAGCTGATAATCAAGCAAATATTTGCTCAGTCTTGTTGATTGGAATAGATAGCAACCCTGAGTCAGGCCTCCTTTGCCGCCACTGGCAGCTCCTTGAGGGTTTGCTAAGTGGTCTTAACAACATTAAACAAGTGACTAGACAAACCCTAAACTTAACATGTACACATATACACATCCAAGTTCCAAGTTCCCAGTCAAGTTCCTAGTCAAATTTATAATGAAGAGCGCCACGTGAGCATACCCCCTTATTCTCCTGTCAATCGAAGGTGAAATCCCCTAACTTAGGCCCCCTTGTGGAGGTTGACAAGTCTCCCTAGTGGAAGTTGATAAGAAAGGAGCTGAGAGTTGGTCACTTGCAGAGAGATTAATTCACCAAAAAATAAAAATAAAAAAGAGGAAAAAAATATGTTCCAAAATTCAAAACTTTTCTTTGCTGCAAAAATGAAAATCAAAGCACCAAAAGTCAGCAGGGCCATACTGGGGAGACAGGAACCAAGAGCAAATCATCAAGTAAAACACTTGGACAGCTGCTCAGACCCTCAAGTGGAGCTCATCCCTGATATGGAGCTGGTGAGCCACAGGCAGAACTGCCCTGAAAGGATTTATAGAAGTCCGATCTGGTTCACCAACTTCCAACTTCATTATTGAACTAAACTGAGTCTCTTTGCTCATGCACAATGGAAAGCCAAACACTGAAGCACCAGGTTTTTGCAGCAAGAAATGTTTATTGTGAGTGAACTGGCAAAGGGACAGATCTCAAATCTGTCTCCCCAAGCTGGAGATTAGGGAAGATTTTACATTCGGAGGGTAATGAGGCATGATCTGATTGGCTCTTGCCATAGGATGATGCTAGGAGGTGTGCTCTGACTGGATTTTTTCCTGGGGTGATACCAGGGATCTATCTGATTGGATCCTCCAGCCTGGCATGCAATGTATGCTTCCTAATTTTAGTCCCTGTTCCTTGTTCTGGGCACTTAGTTTCTACCTGTGGTTGCATGCTTGGTTTATCTGGGCATGTTCAGGTTTCATGGCCTTCAATCTGGGTGTCCATGGCAACTGAAGAGCTTTGTTATGTAAAAGTTGAACTGGTTTGATCTGATGTGGTTACACAACCTATAAATATATTTCAGATTACATTGAATTGAACGTAAACTTTTAATTATAAGCAGTGTTGTTCTTATACAGATGTGAATATATGTCATATCCCAGGGAAGCAGAGATACTATTCTTTCAGTACATTTCCTTGTAGGCATAATATCAGATCTAAAATACAAAGATATGGAAAAATAAGATAAATGTTTGTGAGATCAGGTGACAGATTCACTGCCTTCACGTAATCCAATATTATCACCACTCCATAATTATTGAAATATATTTAACTCTATACTATGCTACTTTTAATTTTTTTCTTTTTCTTTTTAGTGATCTTAATATTAAATTTTAGAAACAGCATATTTTTCTCTTTGTTATGTCTTACTTTGGCTCACAGTTTGGTCTTCTCATGTCATTTAAATAATATTTGTATAGAGATAAAAGAAATGCAGTTTTGCTGATTTTATAAAATATTCAATGTGAAAACTTTTCATTTTTTATTTTTACTTGTAGAATTTCAAGAACCCTATGCTGTTGTAGTACTCCTGGAGAAAGATCTTATTGTAGTTGATCTGACACAAAGCAAGTAAGTTATCCATGTACAGATTAACACTTTTAAACTCTATTTATTTTAGATAATTGGCATTTGTATTCTTTAGATAGGAAATATTCTTTGTGTGAATATTAGTTTGCTAGAATTACAGAAATGCACTTTGATTTAATGGTGAAAATGAAACCAGGAGAACTTGGGAAACACTGAGAAAATTGTGAGACAACTTAAAGGCATCAGCACCTGATGTTTGGACGGAAGCACTGAGACTCAGGACACATAAAATTGATCACATTTCTGTTGTTTCCTTAAAGAAAAGCTATCATTATGAAAACTTGTACAGTGTGATAGCTGAGTAATGGAAAATGACACATGATAAAAGTATTATTGCACTACTGCAGCAGACAACACAGAAGACCAGGATCCTATCAGGGGCAGAGAAGACAGGGGCCTTCTTTTACATTTTTTTTTATTATAGGCAATTGAAACAAGTGTAGAATACTGCTATTATAGTGGTGGTCTCACTCCTTTACGTCGTCAGTAAAAATTTTCCAACTATACATTTTTATTATAATGGTAATAGCATGAAACTGATTTCCATCATTATATGTTCTTCATCTACTGATCTTTTTTAGCCTCTTACATTTATGACACAATTTTGTAAGTTGTCTCTCCTCTGCCTGGAATAACTTTCCATTCATTTTTTTCTCCTTATTAACATCTTATCTGTAATATTCTCAGGTCAGGTATCACTTCCTTATTTAAAAAAATATTTCATTAACTATATAATTTGGTCACATATCCTCGTGTGGGCTCTCATAGTCCCCACATTTCTCTCTTCATAGCTTTTGACACAGATACAATTTTCTATTTGTTGTTGCTTAAAGATTGTCTCCCCACTAGGCTGTAGACTCCATGAAGGAGGGGCTCTGTCTTCACATAGAGTAGGCTCTTAATAAATTCTTGTTGAATAAATCAGTCTGAATTCTACTTTCCATGTCGTTTGTAAATGTAAGATCCAGGGTTCTTCCTCATACTAATTTGCAGATATTATTCTCAGTATTTTGAAAGGGACATAGGATTTGGGCCATAAAATCATCATAACTGGGAATTCTGCTGGGCTGCCCTATTTATCAACATTACACTTTTTGTGTAGATGTAAGGATTTATGCTTATTCCTATAAGAAGTTTTAATATGTCTTATTAAAATATACTCTTCTGATCTCATTGATACTCAACTCTTCTTTCTACATCATATTTGTTGGTTACTCATACTTAGTCTAACTATCTAACATCCTTACAGGCCCATTATACTTTACCTTTCATGTTCATTTTCTTTAGTATATATTCTTTCATTTAAATTTTGTTTTATTCTGATAGAGTATGCATAAGAAAAGTTACCATTTTATATATACATACATTCTTGTGCTTTTCATTACCCTATATAAGTATGTGAACTAACATTTTGTTTACAAGTTTTTATCTAACATTTTACCATCTTTAGCATGTATTAAAATCTCTGTGGCATTCCCATTTCATTGGCTATTACAGGAAATTTAACATGTCAAAAACTGAGTATGTTCTCTTTATCTCCAAATGGTTACCTCTCAGGTATCTTTAATGTCAAACAAGTTGTAACTTTGGAATCCTTTTCAATTTTTTTTCTTTTCGTCTTTGTCCTTCCATTTCATCCCCAACACAAAGGCAAGCATTAGGGTTTACAAATTATTTCTATTCTTGATTTCTTGGATTCATATCTTCATTTCTATTTTCACAATAATCAGTTATACTTTTGTGTCTAAATTCCTGTAATAAATTTAGTTATTTCTCTTTTTAATATCCTTTTGCCTAATCTTGCCAGTGTACTAAAATAATTTTTCTCAGACATTTTTATGATATTTCACTTTGTCAGGAGCCTATTATTGTTACCTTTTGCTTTTATCAAATTCTAAATTATAGGCCTGGTCTTCAAGGGGATCCATTTGCACTACGGCAGCAGACAACACAGAAGACCAGGATCTCAGGGGCAGAGAAGACATTAATCTTATAACTCTTTGATCTTAGGAATGTTAATAATTTCTACTCTGAAACAGAGAATCTCTGATATATCTAGTTTAACCTCTGGTACATCTAGTTTAACCTACTTGTCGCTTAACTAAACCGGAGTTGTTTCTTTAACCTGATTTTGCATATATAACTATTCTTATTTGAGATACTATCTGCAACATTTCAGATTGGTAGAAAGAGAACTCCTGCCAAAACACGCGCGCGCACACACACACACACACACACACACACACACACACACACACGCACACCATATTCTCTGGAGATTGGACTAAATCTCTAAGTTTTAAATTAAGTTTCTCATAATATGGCAAAAAATATAATATAGCAATCTCGAAGCAACAGCAAATAGAAAATTGTATCTGTAACAGCTACTTCCTACCCTAAAAAAAAACCCACATTGTATCAGAAGTTATATGATGACACAGACTTGCAACAGATATAGCATAGAATAATACTAATTTCCTCTTAGTACAGTGCCTGGTACATATGATGTTCTAAGTAGCCACAGGAATTTTAAATTTGATTCTATACTTATTTCCTTTTTAAGGTTATAGTAGGTTTGAGAATATGAAATTTATTATGTCCATAAGTCTCATTCCAACTATGTTCTCTAGTTTACATAGGAAATGATCTTTAAATATACACAGTCACATACACACAAACCTACATATGACACACATCTTTCCATTATACCTGCAAAAAATTTTAAAGTTTCCTATATATTACCTCTTTGTCTTAGTCCTTTTTATATTATTCTAAAAGAATCCTCAAGGCTAGATGATTTATGAAGAAAAATGATTTGTTTAGCTCACAATTCTGATATCTGGAAAGTCCAAGTTTGGGTGTCTGTATCGGTTGAGGGTCTCAGGCTGTTTCTGCTCATGACAGAAGGTGAAGGAAGGTCAGAATGTGCAGAAATCACATGGTGAGAAGAAAGCAAGAGAGAGAGAGGGGACAGGTTTCAGGCTCTTTTTATACAACCAGCTCTCAAGGAAACTAAGAGTGGGAACTTGTCCCTGAGGGAAGACATTAAGCTATTCATGAGGAATCTGCCCCTGCAAAGGGAAAAAACATCCCAATCGTAGCATTCTTCCCAAGTCCCCAAAACTCACGTCTTCACATATAAGATATAATCATTCCTTTCCAATAGTCTCAAAAGTCTTAATTCATTTTAACATCCATTCAAAAGTTCAAAGTCCAAAGTCTCATTTGAGACTCAAAGTAAGTTACTTCCAGCTGTAAGCCTATAAAACATAAAACAAGTTCTTTACTTCTAAGGTAACAATGGTTGTATAGGTGCTGGGTAAACATTTCCATTCCAGTATAAAGGCATAGCAAGTCCCATGCAGCTTTAAAACATGGCAGAGTATATATTAAACCTTAAACCTCCAAAATAATCTTCTTTGACTCCATGTCCTGCATCCTGGGAGCACTGGTGCAAGGGGTAGGCTCCCAAGGCCTTGGCAGTCCTGTCCCCATGTTTTTGCTGCACACAGCCCATGTGGCTGCTTTCGTATGTTGGAGTTGAATGTGTGAGGCTTTTCCAGACTGAGGTTGCACACTGCTGGTGGCTCTGCCTATGTGGCAGGTTTCAGCTTGGGCACCCAGGCTTTTTGATATGTTCTCTGAAATCCAGGGGACAGCTGCCAAGCCTCCATGGCTATTGTGTTCTGGGTGCCTGTAGACTTAACACCATATGGATGCCACCAAGGCTTATGGCTTGTGCCCTCTGGAGCAGCAACCCCGGTAGTAGCTGGGGCCATTTGAATCACAGTGGGAGCTGGAGTTGTAGGGATAAGGAACAGCATCCCAAAGGAGCACAAGGCAGTGGTCCCCTGGGCCTGTCCCCCAAAACTGTTCTGTTCTCCTAGCCTCCTGGGACTGTGATGGGATAGGTGGCCTCAAAGATTTCTGAAATGCCTTTTTTCTATTGTCTTGACTGTTAGTACTTTGCTCCCTTACTGGTCATGCTAATCTCTTTAGCAAGTAGTTGCTTGTATTTCTCCCTGAAAACACTCTTCTTTTCTACCACATGGCCAGGCTGCAAATTTTTCAGATGTTAATGCTCTACTTTCCTTTTAATTATAAATTTTTCCTTTAGGTGATTCCACTGTGGACATAATTTAGTGTAAGCAGTTAAAAGTAACAATGCCACTTATTGAGCACTTTGCTGCTTAGAATATTTTTCTGTCAGATGCTCTAGGTCATCATTCTTAAGGTTCAACTTCCACAGTGCAGCCAAATTTTTTGCTACCGTGCACCAATGCAACCAGGTTCTTTGCTATGGTACAACAATGGGGATCTTTGCTACAGTTCCCAGTAAGTTCCTAATTTCTGTCTGAGACCCCATCAGTATGGCCTTTTCTGCCTACATTTCTGTCAGTATTTTGGTCACAACTACTTAACCAATCTCTAAGAAGTTCCAAACTTTCCCTTATCTTTTTATCTTCTTCTGAGCTCTCCAAACTCTTCCAACCTCTGTCCATCACTCGTTTCAAAAGTGCTTCCACAGTTTCAGGTATCTTTATAACAACACCCGCTCCTCAGTACTAATTTTCTGTTTTACTCTGTTTTGTGTTACTATAAAGGAATACCTGAAGCTGGTAATTTATTTATTTATTTTTTTAAAGTTTATTTTGTTTACAAGATTGGGCATCTGTATGTGGTGAGAATCTCAGCTGTTTTCTCTCATGGTGAAAAGTGAAGTGGAGCTGAGCTGGCGTGTGAAGAAATTACATGATGAAAGAAGAAACTAGAGAGAAGGAGGAGGCTCTAGGCTCTTTTTAACAACCAGCTCTCAAAGGAACAAAAAGGGAGAACTTATTCATCTCTAAGACAGGATATTAATCAATTCATGAGGGATCTGCCCCCATAAGCCAAACACCTCTCATTAGGCTCCAACTCCAACACTGGGGACTAAATTTGAAGATGAGGTCTGTAGGGGACAAACATCCAAACCATAGCACTCCCGTTGAAAAAAGTCAAAATTTACTTATATATTAATATTTATAAGGATACTAAATAAATATTTACCATTGTATGTAGGTAAAGTGCTTAGTTTATATAAGTTTTAATTAATTAACTAAGTCAACTTGTTATATAATAGTTACAGATTAATAGAATTCATTGTATCTATATTAGCAAAGCAGTGCCACTGTGGAACGTTGGAATTATGAGAAGTAAATTTTGAGTTTGAGTGAAATTTTACTAGCATTAATATTACATTTTATAAATTAGTTTTATAAAAAGAGCATTTTTGTTCATACAATCCTTGTTTTATGACACTGAAAAAAACAAGTGAAATTTTTAGTAAATATTTAGAGACATTTTAGGGCCTACTTTATCAAAATTATTTTTTATTTTATCTTTGCAAAATAACACTGATATATTGTCTTTATCTATTAGTTTTCCAATCTTTGAAAATCCATATCCCATGGACATTCATGAATCACCAGTTACATGCACAGCATACTTTGCTGATTGTCCTCCGGATTTGATTCTAGTACTGTATTCTATAGGAGTCAAGCATAAAAAACAAGGATACAGTAATAAGGTAAAAATAGAAATTATAAATAACTTTTCTTGTATTCGTATCACATGGTTATACATTTTCCCATTGCTTTATTTTCTGACATTCCTTATAGGAGGACTTGAACTAAATACTTTTTAAGTTATAAGCCAACATCTATTAAAGACATAACTTCTTAAATTCAAATTTCCTAAATGCTACATAGCTTTAAGCCTATAGAAATATAAATTTCTTATATACTAGGAATATAATTATATACTAAGATATACTTATCTATTATATATATATTTATATACTAAGAATGTACTTAAACTAATATATATTTGAGTCATAAGATGTAACCTTTATTTTAGATGAAAGATTATGTTTTAAGAAAATAAAAAGACTCAGATCTTCTTAGTTTACAATTAATTAATGGTTTAGGACACATAATTATTAAAAGTCATTTGTTAAATAACATTTTAGAATTTTTGTTACAGTTAACTACAAGATTCAAATATTTACAATAGTAACAGATCATCTATTATGATTTCTGTTATTTTCCTAGGGCTGTTGGTATGGACAACTTTGAGAGATGCTATTTACATAGATTCTATGTTAAATGGCACCACAGTAGTTTGGTGGTACACAGACTATATGACACATGTAGCAACACTGTATTTGTACAATTAAAAGTACTTCTTTGATTTGTTTATATAAATGTTAAAATTGGTTAAAATCTATATTTTTAAGGGAGATGGAATTGTGCATTTAAAGGTGTTTGTTCAATGAAAGAATTAAAAGACAGCTACATACTTCATTCTTATTTTGCAGTTATTTATGTTTAAGTGAACTTTTTATCATTTTAAGGTATTTTCATTTTAAATTTCTAAGTCATTTAAACTAAAATCTAAGCAATTTGAACTACATATATATTCTTTCTGGATAATCTATTTAGGAGTGGCCAATTAGTGGAGGAGCTTGGAACCTTGGAGCACAAACATATCCAGAAATTATTATTACTGGGTAAGTAGACATGTTTTGTGAGTTATTAGTTCATCAACAAAAAGATGTTTACTGAGTCTTGATACTTTTCCATAATTGTATTCTATGCAGAATAATAGTTTAAATAAAAGTAAAAACATAAGAAATAGCTTCTATCCAAGGATTCTAATCTTGACAGAAGATATAATCAAACCATTGGAAACATAATAACAAAAAAAAGAAAGCATAGATTGTATTACCAGGAGAATGTCAAAGGGGGAAGTCATGAAATATTAGTCTTCATTGGAAATCACAGAATATTAGCTTTACAAAGGCCCTTACAAATACTTATCTAATTTTGCCAAATTCAGGAATCACTGCTTTGTATCTGTACAAGGTGGTTATTTTAAATATTCCTCAAAATTTACAGCACCAGAAATAATGCTTATTTGTATGACAACCCACTTGATATTTTAATATTAGGAACAAAAACAGAGACATAGCTAATGATAAATATAAGATTTCAAAGATAATAAGGGATCTGCTAATGGGAAAATAAATATACTTTTTCCTATTCTTCCCACTAAACAACTAAAAACTATGGATATTATGGGTAAGACAAACATAAAATGACTGGGAAATGTGAAGTGTCAGACCAGGTAGGACTCCTACATCTTAAAGAATAGCATGGAAGTCAGTTCCCTAATTTTTCTTTCTGCCTCATATATCCCAGAATTAGAGCTAAAGAAATTAGTACATAGAACTGTGTTGGGATGAAAAATCCCAACAAAATCTAGCTCTCTTTAACCATAGGATGAAAAAAGGGGCGGTGTATCAAAACAGAAAACATTTAGAAAATAATCTTTCTACTTGGGTTTGACAACACACACACACACACACACACACACACACACACACACACCCCTTCCTCCCACACACACAACTGTGACCCCACCCCAACTCACTCCAGTAAAGGCCAAGTGAAGAGTTTAGACTTTCACCCTTATCAGGGTGTAACTAGGGACCCCAACTTCACCAGAGTGTCAGATAAAGCAGAGTAGGGAGCTGAGGCTTTGCATCATGCTAGGTGAAGCCCCTCCCCTGTGGTGTCAGTGGGGAGCCAGAATTCTCACCACTGCCCAGCAGTAATGACTAGGTACCACTTCCCATCCCCTTTCCCGTGTCAACAGAAATAAATGAGGAAGGGACTGAAAAGTAGTGAGGAAATAATGGCTGAAAACTTATCAAATTTAGCAAAACAACATGAACTTTCAGCTTCCAGAAGCTGAGCAAACCCCAATAAATCTGTACCAACATACATTATCATGAAACTTCTGAATAGTAAATACTAAAAAAATCTTGAAAGCCACAATAGAGAAAAGACATCTAACCTATACAGCCAAACCAATTTGAATGACAGCAGATTTTTTATCAGAAACTCTGCCTGCCAAAAGGAAAATGAATATTTTTGTAGTACTGAAAGAAAAGATCTATCAACCCAGAATCCTATACCCAATGAAAATATCCTTCAAGAATTAAGGCAAAATCAAGATCAAAATCCATCATTTTCTGATGAAATAAACTAAGAGAATTTGTCAACACCAAATCAACCCTTAAAAAGTATGTAAAGGAAGTTCTCTACACAGAAAGGAAATGAAAAAAAGAAGGAACCTTGGTTCATCAATAAGGAAGAAATAATGCAGAAACAAAAGTATAGTTAAATAAAATAGGCTTTTAATGTCTTGTATTTTTAAAAGTATATTTTATGGCTGAAGCAAAGATTATAGTAACAGTGTCTGATGTTACTATAATCACATTGTCTGGTGTGGTTCTAAGTGTATATAGAGGAAATATTTAAGACAATTATAAACTGGAAAGGGTACAAAAATGTAAAGGATGTTAAGGCTTTTATATATTTCTTGAACTGGTAATAGGATGACACTGGTAGAATGTTATAAGTTGTGATACAATGTAATACCTAAAAAAAACTTTTTAAAAATTATGCAGAAGTACACTTAAAAACACATACTGACACATCAAAATGGAAGCACTATGATAATTCAAGTAACAGGAAGGCAAAAAAAAAGGAAACAGGAAAAAAAGCAGAAAAAAAATTATATGATATTCTGAATCCCTAACTATATGCTATCTGCAGTACACTCACTTCAAATATAACAGCGTAGACAATTTGAAAGGAAAAAGGAAAAAAACTATGAAAAAGAATTAATGCAGAGTGACATCAACAAGGTGACAGAATAAGAAGCCCTAGATCTTTTTCTCCACAGACACACTCGCTTTATGACAATATATGGTCCAAAAAGACATGACAACCTCAGAAACCATTTAGGAAGTCACAGTACCCCAGACAAGGTCAAAACCAAGAATGTTCACATTGAAATGGGTAAGAAAAGCAGTGGCAGCTGGGTGCAGTGGCTCACGCCTGTAATCCCAGCACTTTGGGAGGCTGAAGTGGGTGGATCACAAGTTCAGGAAATCAAGACCATCCTGGCTAACACGGTAAAACCCCGTCTCTACTAAAAATACAAAAACTTAGCCAAGCATGGTGTCATGTGCCTGTAGTCCCAGCTACTTGGGAGGGTGAGGCAGAATTACTTAAACCCGGGAGGCAAAAGTTGCAGTGAGGTAAGATCACAACACTGCACTCCAGCCTGGATGACACAGCAAAACTGTCTCAGGAAGAAAAAAAAAAAAGCATTTCAACCATATCAGTCCTTTTTCCAAGCTGGCACAGCTCACCATTAGGAGTAAAAGTGCAACTCATGGCTTCATTGTGATGGAAAGAGAAGAGTGGAACATATACCCAGTGTTCTGGATTTATAGTGGCTGCTCAAGAGACCAGTCTTTGTATTATCTAATAGAGAACTGGCATACTCTGCATACCTGAGATAACCTAGTATTCCAGACAGATACAAGAGGCAGTAAGATACTGCAAGTTCCTAAAAAAGAAACTGGAAAGCTTCACTAGTTAGGAATCACATGCACAAGCCCAGAGAAGACAAATTCCCATGAAAGGTTAGAGAGGCTCTTAGAATCTCTACCTGGGCTGATTTATGAAGAATAACCTCTGTATAAAGTCAGTCCATAAGGATGTGGCTACTTTTTCACGTTAAACTCAACAAAAGTAAAGCATACAAAAAGACAGGGAAGCATGGCCCAATAAAAGAAACCAAAAAAAAAAAAAAATCCAGTAGCTGATTTTACCTTTTCCCCATTTGCCCCAAGAATACTCACTGGCAGCACTGGCAGCTGTAACACTTACATCAAGATAACTTTGCCTCAAAATTTCTCACTTTTATTATTACTATTGCATCACTCTAGTATATTGACTTTGGAAACAAAAAACATCATTCTATTTATAGCATTCTGGTTTTAATAGTGGTATTTCCATTTTCAAAATATAGTAATTCTCAATCACTGAAAATGTCATATCCTAAAAAACATAGCATTCCCATGTGTGATGTTAACATCATTTTTGTACAGTTGTTGGCCAAGGAATCATTTGGTGAATTTGATTTTTCTGAAATAGATTATTCTGATGTTAGTTTTGTTTAGAAATAACTCCAAGAACAGTTTCGTATATTATTTTCATATTGAAAACCAATCAGATTTGCTTCGTTCTCAAAAAGCATGTATATTTAAAATTAAAGGAGCACTAGAAGTGAGCTGCACTTTTTTATTCTAAATGGAAAAAGAGTTAAAGAAACAGAAATCTGTGTTTTATCTGACAAAGAGTTCAAAATAATCATCTTAAAACAACAATATATTAAAGAATACAAATAGAAAACTAAATGAAATTAGGGAAATGATGCATGAACAAAGTGAGAGTATCGACAGAGTTTGAAATTATTAAAAAGAAACACTTCTAGATCTGAAGAATATAATAATATGATAATTGATTTGAAAAATTCATTAGGGAGTATCAATAACAGACTTGGCCAAGCAGAAGAAAGAGTCCGTGAACTGGAAGATAGGTCACTTGAAATTATTGAATCAGAGGAACAAAAAGAAGAGGGCCTAAGAGCCTTACAAACACATTCAAGTGAACTGAGGTATATATTATGTGAATTTAAGAAGGAAGAGGGAGAGAGAGAGAGAGAGAGAGAAAGAGAGAGAGAATGACAATGAGAGGAGTGGAGAGCTTGCTTGAAGAAATAATGGCCAAAAATTTCCTAAATTGGAGGAAAGAAATGGAAATTCAAATTCAAGAAGCTTAGATAAGTCCAATAATATGAATCCAAAGAAGCTCATAGACACATTATAATCAAACCATCAAAAGTCAAAGACAAAAAGAAAATCTTGAAAGCATCAAGAAAAAAGTTTTTATCACCTGCAAGGAAATCCCCATAAGATTGTCAGCAGGTTTTTTACCTGAAGCATGGCAGACTAGAAGGGAGTAGGATGATATACTCAAAGTTCAAAAAGAAAAAAGAAAACACCAACCTAGAATACTATATTTGGCATAACCAACTTCAAAAATGAAAGCAAACTAGAGACCTCACTATATAAACAAAAACTGAAAGAGTTTATCACCACTAGCCTTGTCTTACATGAATTGCTGAGAATTCTTTCAGTTGAAACAAACACACTAGACAACAACACCAAAGCATACAAAAACTTAAAAGTTCTCTGGTAAAGTTAAGTTTACAGACAAAATATAGAATATTGTAATACTGTAATGGTTGTGGATAAATCATTTTGATTTCTGGCATAGAATTTAAAATATAGAAACATAAAATTACTGTAAAACTATGATGATAGATGCAAAATATAAAAATATGTAATTTGTGACAGTAACATAAAGAGAGGGTAAATGTAAAGGAATAGATATTTTTTCTATGTTGTTAAAATTGTTATTAGTTTACAATAGTGGTATAACTAGAAGATGTTTTATGTAATCCCAATGGTAAACACAAAGAAAATGCCCATAGAAGGTCACAAAAGAAAATGAGAAAGGAATAATAGTATGTCACTAAAACAAAACACAAAGAAAGCCAGCAACAGAAGAATGAAAGGTCAAAATAACCACATAACATATAGAAAATAATAAAATGGCATTAGTAAGTCCTTCTATACCAATAATTACATTAAATGTAAATGGACTAAACTCCTCAATCAAAAGACATAGAGTGGCTTGATTGAAAAAAGTAGAACTATATGCTGTCTCCAAGAAACTCACTTTAGATTTAAGGACACACATAGGTTGAAAGTAAAAGAATAGAAAAATATATACCATGCAAATTGTAACCAAAATAGAACAAGATGAATACATTTATATTGGACTTTAAGTCAATAACTCACAAGTAACAAAGAAAGACATTACCTAATAATAAGAGTGAATTCAACAGAAAGATATAAAAAGTACAAATACATATGAATGTAACAACAGAGCACAATAATATATGAAGCAAACTGACAAAAGTCAAGAAAGAAACAGAGAATAACACAGTAGCAGTACTATATTTCAATACCACATTTTCAATAATGAATAGATCAACTAGACAAAAGATCAGGAAGGAAACAGTATTTGAAAAACGCTATAGACCAATTTGGCCTAACAGAGATAGAAAACACTACACCTAAATAGGAGAAAAATAATCTGCTAAGCACACATGGACCCTGTTTCAGGATAAGTAACATGTTAGGTCAGGGGTTCACAATCCCCAGACTGCAGACCAGTACCAGTCCATGGCCCATTAGGAACCAGGCCACACAGCAGGAGGCGAATGGCAGGTGAGTGAGCATTACTGCCTGAGCCTGCCTCCTGTCAGATGAGGGACAGCATTAGATTCTCATAAGAGTGCAAACCCTATTGTGAACCACACATGCAAGGGATCTAGGTTGCATGCTTCTTATAAGAATCTAACTAATGCCTGATAATCTGAGGTGAAACGGTTTCATCCAGAATCCATCTCTCACCACCCGCTGTCTGTAGAAAAATTGTCTTCCACAAAACTAGTGCCTGGGGCCAAAAAGGTTGGGGACTGCTCTGTTAGGCCACACATCAGTAGATGCCCATTATTAGTAATGTTAGTTCTTTGGTTGAGTAGTTTCAATATGATTATATTCTGTATATTAAATCTATGTTACATACAGTATTATTTTCATATCAAATATTACATGATGAAAGATAAAGTAAAATTAAAGTCTGTCAGGGTATATAGAGTCTCAGACCAACATCTTGCAGAATTTTTTACTAATAAAGTTTAAAAATATCTATTTAGTGTATAGAGTACATAAACATATTAATTCATTCATAGCATCTTTATTTGTAATAACCAAAAACTGAAAATAACCCAAATGTTCATCATTTGGTGAAGGGGTAAATAGAGTATTTAGCAATAAAAAGAAACAAATTATTCATACATGTAAGAAAGATTATCCTCAAAAACATGCTAAGTGAAAGATGCAGACATGAAACAGTAGATAGGTTCCACTTATATAAAAATTCTAAGAAGAAAAGAATCTACATAGGCAGAAAGTAGATCACTGGGAATCTACTGGGGATGGGAAAGAGGGTTGCATATTGCCATGAGGTAACTTTTTGGGATGATGGGAATGTTCTAAAACTGGATGATGATGTCAATGTGACAAGTGTGTAAATTTACTAAAAATTATCAAACTGTACACTCACAATGGTCAAATTTTATAGTTATGTAAATTATGTCTCAATAAAGCTATTAACAAAGTAGAGTAAGCCACTCAGTGACTAACCCTCTCTCAAAAAATAAATCAGTTGACCATACACATATGGTTCTATTTATGGACTCTCTACTATGTTTCATTGATTTATGTGTTTGTTTTTCACCAGCACAAACATTTTATTGTAATTTTAGGGTGAGACTTAAACCTTGTGTAGTTTGAGTTCTCCAACTTTGTTTTTATTTTTCAAAATTGCTTTGGCTATTCTAATTTCTTTAATTTTTTTTTAAAAAAATAATTTCAGCTTTTATTTTAGATTCAGGAGTATATGTATAGGATAGTTACATGGGCATACTGGACACAGGTAGTGAGCATAGTACCCAATAGGTAGTTTTCAACCCACATCCCTCCCTTCCCTCCCCACTTTAGTAGTCTGCAGTGCCTATTCTTTCTGTATTTATGTTTATGTGTTTAGCTCCCAGTTATATGTGAGAACATGTGGTATTTAATTTTCTATTCCTGCACTGGCTCACTTAGGATTATAGCCTCCAGCTCCATCCATGTTTCTGCAGAGGATGTGATTTCATTCTTTTTTATGGCTGTGTAGTATTTTATGGTATATATGTACCATATTTTCCTTATCCAATCCACTGTTGATGGGCACCTAGGTTGATTCCATGTGTTATATTGTAAATAACATGACAATGAACATACAAGTGCATGTGTCTTTTAGGTATAATGATTTATATTGCTTTGGTTATATACCCAGTAATGGGATTGATTGCTGGGACAATGGTAACTTTAAGTTCTTTGAGAAGTCTCCCAACTGCTTTCTACTTTCAGCAGTGGTTTAACTAATTTACATTCCCACCAACAGGGTTTAAGCATTCCCTTTTCTCTGCCATCTGGCAAGCATCTGTTACTATTTGACTTTTTAATAATAGCTGTACTGACTGTTGTAAGATGGTATCCTGTTGTGTTTTGATTTTCAAAATTGCTTTGAAATTTTGATGATTAGTGATGATCACTGATGATTCGTGATGATGAGCATTTTTTCATATTTGTTGGCTGCTTGTATGTCTTCTTTTGAGAAGTGTCTGTTCATGTCTTTTGCCTACCTGTTAATAGGGTTATCTGTTTTTTGTTGTTTGGTTTGTTCAAGTTCCTCACAGCTTCTGAATATTAGATATTTGTCACATGCATAGTTTGTAAATATTTTCTCTCATTATGTAGGTTGTATGTTTCATCCGTTGAGAGTTTCTTTTGCTGTGCAGAACTCTCGAGTTTAATTAGGTCTTACATGTCAATTTTTTGTTTTGTCACAATTGTTTTGGAGGGGTTGGCCCTAAATTACTTGCCAAGGCTGATAACAAGAAGGCTATTTCTTAGGTTTTCTTCTAGGATTTTAGTAGGTTGAGGTCTTACATTTAAATCTTTAATCCATCTTGAGTTAATTTTGTATATGGTGAAAAGTAAGGGCCAGTTATCCTGTCACCACTTATTGAACAAGGAGTTCTTTTCTCATTGTTTGTTTTTGTCAGCCTTGTCAAAGCTCAAATGGTTGTAGGTGTGAGGCTTTATTTCTGAGTTTTCTCTTCTGTTCTGTTTTGTGTCTTTTTTGTACCAATACCATGATGTTTACTGTAGCCAAGTATAGAATAGTTTGAAGTTGAGTAGTGTGATGCCTCCTGCTTTGTTCTTTTTGTTTAGGATTACTTTGGCTATTCAGGTTTTTTTGGTTTCATATGAATTTTAGAATAATTTTTTCTAATTCTGTGAGGAATGAGGTTGTCAGTTTGATAGCAATAGTGATGAATCTGTACATTGCTTTGTGCAATATGGCAATCAGTTTATTTTTACAAAAAAATGTTTTACCATATTTTAATTGTGATTACATTGAATTTATGTGTTATTTAAGGGAACAAATACCTAATAAGTCATACAATTTTCAATAATATATTTTATATCTCCTTTTATTAATGCCTTATTTTTTGGTCAACATCTTATAATTTTCAGCATACAGATCTGGCACAAATTGTGTTAGATTTTATCTATTTTTTGGTTTTGGCACTGTTGTAAGTAGTAATATGTTGTTACTTAAATTTCCAAATGTCTATTGCTATTCAATGGAAATACAGTTAATTTTTGTATGTTGATAATTGTGTCTTACAATTGTGCTACTCATTTATGAATTCCAGTATCCTTTTTGTAGAATCTCTGGGATTTTCTATGTAGCCATATAATCTGCAAATAGAAACAATTTTGTTTCTTCTCTTTTAGTCTGTATGCCTTTTATTTATTTTTCTTCCCTATTGCAGTGGTTAACACCTCCAATAAGATGTTGAATAAGAATGGTGAGAGTGAACTTTTTTTTTTTTGCTTTGTTCCTGATCTTAGGGAAAAACATTCAATCTTTCACTATTACATTTGTTAGTAGGTATCTGTAGTTTGTTCCTACACACCTTTTATCTGGTTATAGAAGTTCCTCTCTTCCTAGTTTATTGAAGGTTTTTTATGAATGAATGATAATTCTTGTCAAATGGCTTTTTCTGCATTTATTGAGATGACTATATGGCTTGTCTTTTGTAATCTGTCAGTATGGTGAATTTTAATGTGGTAGTTGATTTTTTAAAATGTTTAATTGGTTTACATTCCTAAGAAAACCCACTTATATTACTTGATTTCTATTGCTAATATTTTGTTGACAATTTTTATGCCTATTCACATGAGGAATATTGGTTTGTAATTTTCTTTTCTTGTAATGTTTTTATCTGGTTTTGGTGTCAGGGTAATGCTGACTTCATCAAACGTATTGAAGTATTGAAGAAGAGGGAAGTATTTTATCCTCTTCTATTTTCTAGATGAATTTTTATATAATTGGCATTTTATTATTACCAAATGATTATGCAACTCTAGATATATTTGGTGATTTGCTTTTATATTTTGAAACTTAACTTTAATTTTGCTGATATGCAATTCATATTTATATTAATATCAAAATTATCTTTTTTATTGAATATAAATAATTTTACATGAAAATATCTTGTTCACTTTCCACAGACCATTTTTCATTGCTCTTTATTACACATATAATCTTTCACAGTAAAGTCTAAGGAATTATTGTCCTTTTTCTAATCTTTAGATTTTAGTATATTGTTTAAGAAATGAGCCACTATTTTAAGCTTAGAAATGGTTTAGCATACGTTGGTTTTCATTAAAGTGGTATTTTTTAATCAAAATTTTATTAACAGTAACTCAAGTTTTTGTACATTTGGAGTGATTATGATTTTTATTTAGTATACTTTAATTAATGCTAATTTATTTCTCATCTAGTCATGCAGATGGATCAATAAAATTTTGGGATGCTTCTGCAAGTAAGTTTCAAGTTTCTGTACAACAGAAACCAATTGATTAATATTTACCTATAGCCAGCTACCACTTTTTAGCTTGGGCAGTTAACATTTTGGATATATTTTTAGCGTACGTATATGGCTATTGTTACAAAAATCCATTACCTACATTGTTAGATCAGTTTAAAGTATTATCTTTACTTCTCTTCTATAATATAAAGTAAACCAGACTAAGTCACTCTTTGTCAGCAATCCATTATATCTACAGGAGGCATGATACATCAGAAAAAGTACCAAACTTTGTCAAATTAACTCTATTCAAGGAATTACCTTCACCTCCTAACTGTGTGACCTTAGCCAAGTGTTTTTAACCCTCTAGTCTTCACTTTTCTTCCCCACTCATCTACCACATCCTGCAAAGATCAAATGATTTGATAATTATAAGAACTCTTATGAAATTCTTGAGAATTGTGTAACTTAAGGAAGAATAAGTAAGGTATTCTGCTCAACGTTGAAAGACATGAAAAGATACTTAAGACTTCATTATACTCATATATACCCTTCAGAAAAGTGTAGTCATGAGAAAAGATAAAGAAATGCACATATATAACCATAGGGAAAACAATATGATAAGAACTCTAAATGCAGTACCCCAGATTCTATTTGCTATCAGAAATAGGAGAGTCTTTCTGGGACCAGGTAGATCTAGGAAAGGTATTTTGATGGAGTTAACATTTAGTGTGAGTTTTGGAAGATAGTTAACTTTTGACAGCAATAGGAGTGAATAACAAGTTAACAGTGACTCTAAGTTTCTGAAGATGAGTAACCAGGAAGATGTAGGTAACTCTTTTAGAAATAAAGAATATAAGAGAGCTTTGAGTTTTTTAGTAACAGAAGAAAATTCAAGTAAAAATATACAGCAGGTAGGGAGAATAGAAATGGAAACCAATGAAGAAGCAGCATAAAAGTGATGTCTGAAGTAATAGAAATGAATAGCTTCTGAGGAAGACTGCAATAAACAGAAAAGCAGAGGAAGAAGGTTGAATATTGATGATACTCTTATCCCACAAGGTAGAGTTCCTTGAGCAAGCAAACAAACTATCAGCAAGAGAAAAGGATTAAAAGATTTAAGCCCATGCATTCTGAAGCCCCCTTCTGACCTCACACAGTAAAAATCAAGTGCCTAAAGAGAAACTCCAAAAGGCAATAGATTTCTGTTGATGAATCGTTTCATGCAAACCTGAGTTTGTTCCTGGAACAAAATTCATTGCATAGTGATGTCATTGCTCCTTTCCCACCACCTCAAAGTCATTTTTTGGCTTTTAAAAGGTGGAGGACACTTTAACACTTTGATTATTAGAGTGCATAACACCCTTAAATATGCATAATAATATTTTGAGAAGTTACTTTTTAAATATAATATTTTATCACATTCAGAATATAAATTGCAAAGGATCACAGCATATTTAATATTTTTACTGTAATCAAGGTTATAGCTCCAATTTAATGGATGTCTAAAAAAATCACTTAGTTTGCTGTCAAACACATCTAATACAGAAAGCAAAGTGAATTTGAGTAACTGAGTTTATATTACCATGTATCTTAGTTTTCTATTGCTGAATAATAAATTACTACAGTTTAACAGCTTAAAACAATTCCATTTATTATCTCACAGTTTCTGCATGTTAGGATTGTGATTATACCTTGGCTGGGTCCTTTGCTCAGGGTTTCACAAGACTGTAATCAAGGTATTGGCTAGGGCTGTGGTTTTATGAGACTCAAGGTTCTCTTCCAAGCTTATGTGATTGTTGGCAGACTTCATTTTCTTGCACATTCAGAACTCATGGTGGCTTGCTGCTTCAAAGCTAGCAAGAGAGAATGTCTCTTTACCTTCAGGGAGGGCCTCAGTCCCTCTTTTAAGGGGTTCATCTGATTAGGTTAGACTCGTTAAAAATAACCTCTTTGTTGATTAGCTCAAAGCCAATTAATTAGGAACCTCAGTGATGTCTGCAATAACATTTTACTGTTGTCATGTAACATAAATAATCATAGGAATGATACCTTATCTGACCTCAGAAGCCAGACTATAGCACCCAGCACAATCCCTTGTGCATTAAAAAATAAATAAAAATAAAAAACTATTTTAGTTTGATATAATTTCAAGCTTACAAAATAATTGCAAAAAAAACAGAATACTATGAAATGTTTTATACCTCTCAACCAGATTCTCCAAATATCAGTGTATACTACGTTTGTTCCATCCCTATCCCTATCTCTCTTACTCTTTCTCTCTTCCCTCCATACATTTTGCTCTCACACACATGTACATATATACATATAGCTTTTTTACTTAACCATTTGAGAGTAAATTGGAGACACAATATTCGCCTAACATTACATACCCCTAAATACTTCACTGTGTATTTCTTACAAACAAAGGCATTCACTTACATAACCAGATATATATCATCAAAAACAGGAGATTACACTGACACAACACTATTATCTAATCTCTGGATTTTATTCAGCTTTTGCAAATTAATAGTTTTTACAACAAAAACAAATCCAGGATCATTTGTTGCATTTAGTCATCATGTCTCCTGAGTTTTAAAAACTCTAGAAAAGTTCCTGAGTCTTCATTTTATGACATTGACATTCTTAAGGAGTTCAGGCCAGTTATTTTATAGAATCTCCTTCAATCTGGTTTGACTGATGTTTCTCATTATTAGATTCAGATTATGCACTTTTCTCAGAACTCCTGATATTTAAAATTTTACCAAGGATTATTTGTAGAATCATAGGTCTTTTATAGAGAGTTATCATCATGGTCTCCAGTAGAAAAATATTCCCCCAAATATTCTTGACAACAGTTCACAAACACAGTTTATGATATTATATCTGACCCTTTCTTGACATAGAGCCACTCAGAAAAGATCCCTTCTATAATAGTTAACAGATTATTGGACTCCCAATATTGCTAACTGGTAAATTGCAATGTTTCTTATCTCAAGGAATGTCTAAAAATTTGTTGAGAGGAGTAAACCCTCTAGGAGTATCATCACCCTCTCTAGCAATCAAATGGGAAAAATTGAGATAAAGAATGGAGGAGTCTCCTCTAGGAAAGAATTATTTTCAGTATTCCCATTTTAGACTTTCTGAGCCCCAATATTTTCATCAATAAATTATGATAAAAATACTTCCTACATGAGACTTTTCTGAGACTGATACAAGAAAGCCACTATATATTCTTTGGTATATAATGTATTCAAGGAATGTTTATTTTTATCCTGTGCTCTCCCCCTAGCTACTGTACTGATATGAAAGCATGGCATTGAATGTTTACTAGTTAAAATATAATTCACTTTATCTACTTAGGTTTACTTTTGTGGTTTAGCAAATATATTTGGAAAAGCTTTAATAATATCTAATAATTAAGTTTAAATTAAAAGATAACTGTGCTTCAATGTCTTATAGTAACTCTGCAGATGCTGTACAAGCTAAAAACTTCAAAAGTGTTTGAAAAACAGAAGGTAGGAGAAGGAAAACAAACATGTGAAATTGTAGAGGAAGATCCATTTGCCATTCAGATGATTTACTGGTGTCCAGAGAGCAGAATATTCTGTGTATCAGGAGTCTCTGCATATGTCATAATTTACAGATTCAGCAGATATGAAATTACAACAGAAATAGTGGTAAGTTCTTTAAAATTTAACTTTCACATTTGCTGTTATTAAAAGAAAGCCACTATCATAGATTTGACTACTATTTGGTATGGTTTTCATCAAGTGTGCAGTATGTGGCCAGTAATAAAATTCATAGGATTTTAAGTTACTTTTGTCCCTTACTATAACATGTTAATAAATGGTTTGGCTTAAAAGGCCAAAGCAGTTCTCTATCAAAACTTTGTATTTTTTTCAGTATCAAAACAAGCTTAGTTAGTTTTAAGTTAATCTTGCTACAAATTAAACATGTCACAATTTTCTCATTTTTCTTTTTTATGTTATGTGAGTAGCATCTACTTGGCCAAAATAAGTCAACTCTACAACATGATGTTTTGAAATATGTATATATTGTGGAACATATACCTATATATTCTGTATATACTAATAAAATATATGTTTTATACATATAGTTACTGATTTATTTTATGTATAAAAAATTAATGCAGGCTTTGTTCTATATTTTTATTAATTTTTAAGTTGATTTTCATTTTCTCATCAACTGTTTGCCATAAATGATTATTTCTCAGCTACAATAAGGTATTTTTAATGATTTTCTATGTAGCAACATTTTTATGGGGTGGATTTAATTATGGGGCAATCTTACCTAATCTTAATTTTTAAATCAGGGAAATACTCTACTTATTGAAAATAATGATGATTTTTATGGGATAAATTAATTATAAATGAAGTCACCTGTAAATAATTGTTCTTATCTACCTTACCTATTTTACCAGAAGATAAAGATTATTTACTATAGAACTGTGTATAAGTGTTTTTCCCTCAACAGCTAAAATTAATATTACCCTTCTATTGCATAGTAGCTAAAAGGCCAGGCATTGGAGTCAGATAAACCAAGGTTTTAATTCTGGCTTTCCCATTAAGTATCTGTGTGACTCTGAGCAAGTCATAAGTCAATAGTAGAATGTGGCTATCATTCAGTTTCATCATGTGTATAATCCCCTGTGTAAATAAAAATGGAAAATAAAAATAAACTTGAAATACAAATACCAATTTCATAGGGTTCTTGTGATGATTGTATAAAGACATTATAATAGTGTCCTTACTGTAGTAAGCACTCAATAATTGGTAACTGTATTGCCACCACTAGAGGTTTTGCTGTAGTTTTAAAATAATTATGACAATAATTTTGGTAACATTCCCATAATGACATTTTTGTAAGTAATTCTTTTTAATCTCAAAAATGCTCATTTTTACATTATAAAGCAAATATATGTTATAAAATCAGTTCTAAATAAATTATTGAATGCACTTAATGCAGTCATAAAATACTTAGTTTTAAAACATTTTTAGTTTAAAAAAGATTTTTAGGCCACCTCTTTATTCCTATATAACTTATTATTTGCTTTTTATAAGTAATTCGGATCTAGCTAAACAAGAACCAAGGTAATAAAACAAACAACCAAAAATATGGAATTTCTTTTGGAAAATTGTTATACTAAAAGGCTTTAAACAAGTAATTTTTTCATACACAAACACACACACTCTACACACACATACATATTTGTGTGTATATATGAAAAAAGTTTAATTTCTGTCATTGGAATAACCATAACCAATTTCTTCTTTTGTTATTATATGTCAAATTGTAATTTATACTGTATCTTAAAGTATATTTATTATATTAAAACTTTATCTTCACTGAGGTATTTTTCTTTTAATTCTGAAGTTTAAAATTTTACATTTTTGTGATTGCCATTGAATAGTCCATATAATTAACTACTTAGTATGAGATACTTCTCAACTTTACTATAAATTGAAATTGAACTTATTAATTTGAAAAAGACTGTGTGAATGATACCTAAAAATTTATCAGGTGTTTTAATGCGATTATTTATTATGACTTAGACTAAATTAAAACTTGATGATTATTACTGTAACTTAGATTAAATTTAAACTTGATTTTTTTAAGTCATTAGAGGTACGACTTCAGTATGATGTTGAAGATATTATTACCCCCGAACCAGAAACAAGTCCTCCATTTCCAGATCTTTCAACCCAGCTTCCTTCTTCAAGGAGTCTTTCCGGGAGCACTGACACTGTTGCTAGTGAAGGAGTAACAAAGGACAGTATTCCATGCCTCAAGTAAGAGTTGCTACCAAATTTTAAAACAATTTTACATGTTAATCATATAAGTCTTTGAAACTGTGACAAAATTAATTTTCTCTTAACTATTAAGTTGTTGTCAAGTGTTCTACAATTCTACAGGGGTTACTCTGGTATTTTCTTTGAATATCTATGAAGAGGGCAAATTATTTTCATCCTTCATTTACTTATTTATATATTTCCTTCCCAGAAGGATACTAAAGAAAACATGGCTTTGATAGAATGGGAAGTTTAGCAGGGCAGAAACGTGGTCACTTGCTTGATACCTTCCAAATGAAAAAGTGTGTTTATGGAGTGCGATGGCTCACGCCTGTATTCTCAACACTTTGGAAGGTTGAGGTGGGAGAAATGCTTGAGGCTAGGAGTTCGAGACCAGCCTGGGCAATATAGCAAGATCCTGTCTCTACAAAAAATTAAAAAATTAGCTGGGTGTGGTGGTACATGCCTGTAGTCCCAGCTGGTAGGGAGGCTGAGGTGGGAGAATCACTTTAGCCCAGGAGTTTAAGGTTGCAGTGAGCTATGGTCTTGCCACTGCACTCCAGCCTGGAAAACAACAGCAAGAATATGTCTCCAAAAAAAAAAAATTATTTTTAAAAAAATATGTTTATGTAATTTTTTTTAGCTTTCCTGAAGAAAATCATTTACTATCTAGTACAAGAGTACTATATTAGAAAAAAGAATTTCTCTCCTGATTGCTAGTATATTGCACAATCTTTCTTTTTTAAAACTGTTGTTTGTTAATAAACTAAACAAAGATTTGCATCATGTTAAATAAAATCTAAAGAAAGCCCATAGTAATATTTTATTGTTTTTATGATTTTTAGTAATAGAGTATAAATTACTATTTCCTGCTTCTCTACCATCATACCAAATGTTTCTAGTGTTAGCTGGCTGGAGAATTAAACCTAAACAGGTAATTTCTTTGAGCTGCATGTCTACATTTGTCACACACAAAACTTTAGACAGCTAGTTTACTCATTTCTTACAAATATGCTGATGGAAAACTTAGAGATAAGATTTTAGGAGAAAAATCCATACAATTAGCAGATGCTATACTTTTGTAATCATTGAATGTCCTCTCAAAACTTTTCTTTTGAAGTACATAAAAACAAGGAAATATAAGCAAATATTACTTGGAAAAAAATCTACAAAGAGGAAACATCAACATAAAATTTTACCTAATGGATATATTTTTGAAAGCAGCATCAATAATATTTGATAATAGGTTGGTTGAGAAGTATGAGAAAAGTATATCAGTCAAGAAGAACTTTAAGGTTTTTTATTGCATTTTAGGTTTTGGGGTACATGTGAAGAACATGCAATATTGTTGCATAGGTACACACGTGGAAGTGTAGTTTGTTGCCTTCCTCCCCTTCACCTATGTCTGGCATTTCTCCCCATGCTATCTCCCCCTAACTCCCCACCCCCGACTGTCCCTCCCCTATCTCCCCGGAACAGAACCCAGCATATAGTGCTCCGCTCCCTGTGTCCATGTGTTCTCATTGTTCAACACCCGCCTATGAGTGAGAACATGCAGTGTTTGATTTTGTGTTCTTGTGTCAGTTTGCTGAGAATGATGGTTTCCAGGTTCATCCATGCCCCTACAAAGGACACAAACTCAATGTTTTTGATGGCTGCATAATATTCCATGGTGTATATGCGCCACATTTTCCCTGTCCAGTCTATCATCGATGGGCATTTGGGTTGGTTCCAGGTCTTTGCTATTGTAAACTGTTCCTCTACAAATTCTAATTCTGTAAGATGGTGCCTGAGATTCTGCGTTTCTCACAAGCTTCCAGATGATGCCCACGCTCTGCTCCCTGGACCACATTGTCAATAGCAAGGACACCCTCTGTCCCCATTTCCAAAATCAGAAACCCAACCATCCATTAAAATACAGGGCCAAGATCCCTGTACCCTTGAAACCTGTCTGATGTCTATGGTTGAAAGCACCATGTTCTCCCTGCACACCCAGGCCGAGGACTGGGTTCCCTCAGAGGGCACTGGTCACATACTGCTTGCATTAAGTGTCCTGTGATCATGGCTCACACTGAACTGGACTCAGAGTGCCTCTGAATTTATGTATCTTTAAAAAATCATTGACTGTTTGTACCATGTAGGCAATATCAGTAATGAGATGGAGGGCATTGGTTTGCCCAGCTGAGCTGGATCTTAATTCTCTATTTCTTTTCTACTGGGATCTTTCATTAACCAATATAATCTTAGAGTGATATTGACAAGCCTATGCTTTCAGGCTGTTGGAACTCTCTAAGTTTAAACTGAGAAGACAGCCAACAAATAGGCTCTGGGCTTTAAGCCTTTGTATAATCTTTATAACTGGCAAATTTTGAGTCCATTGCAGCTGACCTTTACTTAGGGAAAAATCTCTTCTCATAACTCAGAAGACCTAGATATATGTTGAGGATCTTCTCAGTACCAGACTCTGATTAGCAGCAGACACAAGATTCTCATGGGCAGGAATCAGCTGATACTCATATCTAAATCCCCATTATCTAGAACACGTAGGTGTACTCAATAAATCCTCAAATACCCACTATGCTGAGCCACATACATATGTTATTACTTTAAAAAAAATTCAGGAAAGCATTATAACATAGCCCCTGAGAATTTCTGTCTATTGAGTCTCTCTTTTGAAAGTTTAGGATTAGACGGTTTCTAGGTGAGGAAGTTGGTGATTCCTTTTTACTGGACAGATGGGCACACAGACGCTCAGGGAGTTGATTAACCCCACCTTGACAGTTTTGCCGTCCTGGCTTTTCTTACAGTGGGTCTTGGAACATGTCCAATATATACTTAGACATACTTCTGTGGGAGAAAAGCTTTTACACTTCAGAAGCACATACACACACATGCACGCGCGCGTGCGCGCACACACACACACACACACACACTCTCTCTCTCTCTCTCTCTCTCTCTCTCTTAATTTGAGGTTGAATTTTTCTGCCCTAATTAGCTGTGTCTTTGAGCTTCAAGAGCTAGTTTTACTGTGGTTATTAATGAGGCCAATCTCTGATCGCTGGCCTTTTTCAAAAGCATTCCAGCCTGCTAAACAGTGGCCTTTCATGATTTACAAGTTTGGAATCTTTGAGAGTTTTCAACAATTAAAGTGCTAACTTTTCACACTCCCGTGGTCTCCAAACTTCTTAATCACAAAACCTTGAAAATGTGCTGGGGCAAGGGGAGTTTCTTGCCCCTGCAGGTTGCCTCCTGGCCTCGGGAGGGTCCAGCAAGCTTGCTCAGTCCGGAAGGCATCATTTCCCAGAAGGATGTTGGCAGGAAGTCACTGGGGCTGCTCTTGAGCATGAAGCCTGTACTAACTTCATGTGAAGTTACGGTACAGAGCAGGCGCTGTCAGATAGTGACTCCAAAGGCACAGGAGGAAACGCTCCCTTCAGCTTAACATGTCACTGTTTTCAAAGTGCTTGCAAACTTGACAGCTCCTTGATCTTTACAACAAGGCTGTGTGGTGCACAGACAAAATGCTGTGATCAGTGAATGGGCGAAGTGAGGATCAGAGAGGTCAAACAACTTGCCTAAGGACACACAGTGCCAAAGGTGGGACTTACGGACTTTCTGGTTTCTTGTCCAAAGCTCATTCCAACAAGTGTGTCAACTCCTTTGGTTTAAGAATGTGCCTCTTCTTTGGTGAAAGAATTAAAGATGTTGGCTTAAGACTTCTTTACCATGATCAATGAACTGCATTCTACTTTCACAAGATATTTATAGATCCTTTGGATAGCCTGTGTCCTGATTTGATCTAACAATGAATCCTGTAAAAACATTCTTTCTATTTCTTTCTTTCTTTCTTTCTTTCTTTCTTTCTTTCTTTCTTTCTTTCTTCTTTCTTTCTTTCTTTCTTTCTTTCTCTTTCTTTCTTTCTTTTTTTTCTTTCTTTCTTTCTTTCTCTTTCTTTCTTTCTTTCTTTCCTTTCTTTTTCTCTTTCTCTTTCTCTCTCCTTCCTTCCTTCTCTCTCTCTTTTCTCTTTCTTTCTTTCTCTTTCTCTCTTTCTTTCCTTTCTTTCGAGAAGGGTCTCACTCTGTTGCCTAGGCTGGAGTGCAGTGCTGTGATCTCAGCTCACTGCAGCCTCTGTCCCCCAGGTTTAAGCACTTCTCTCATCTCAACCTCCTGAGCAGCTGGGATTACAGGTGTACCACCATGCCCAGCTAATTTTTATATTTTTAGTAGAGATGGGGTTTCACCATGTTGGCCAGGTCCCGAACTTCTGACCTCAGGTGATCCACCCACCTCAGCCTCCCAAAGTGCTGGAATTACAGGCATGAGCCATTGCACCTGGCTAAAAGCATCTTTTCCTAATATTTTATTTCATTAGTTATTTCTAGTGATTAGAGAAAAAGTAGTAAAATACACAGCATTCATTACAGCTATTTCTGTCAACAATGGAAAGCAGGCATAAATGCAATTTTGACACATAATGTCTAGAATAAATAAGCACAATATGCAGTTTAATTATTTACATAATAGCTACATGATAATGTGTGTCACAATTTAATTTCAAATGTGATTCACTCTACCATTTCTTTTTTTATTCCTCCTGCCAAACAATGAAAATATTTATTAAAGGATATTTGAAACCTTTCCCAAAGACTAAGTAAACAAGCAGAAAAAAACCACAAAAAGGGAGTGAAACAGCACGCAAATATTTTGACTTGAAGGCTAATAGTTTTGCATTTGAATTGCTTTTTTCAGCTTTTTGTTTAAAAATAATATATTTATATAATATTTTAACATTTAGGAAATACTTTTAAATACTTTTGCATATATTTATCTTGTTTCATCCTTAAAATATATGTATGAAGTAAACAGGGTGAATACATTTTTCACAAATACCTATTTTCTTTCTTTTTGTTTTTTCAAGATGGAGTCTTGCTCTGTTGCCCAGGCTGGAGTGCAGTGGTGTGATCTTGGCTCACTGCAACCTCCACCTCCCGGCCTCAAGCGATTCTCCTGTTTTAACCTCCAGAGTAACTGGGATTACAGGTGCACACCACCATTCCCAGCTAGGTTTTGTATTTTTAGTAGAGATAAGATTTCACCATGTTGGTCAGACTGGTCTTGAACTCCTGACTTCAAGTGATTCTCCTGCCTTGGCCTTCCAAAGTGTTGGGACTATAGGCGTGAGGCACCGCGCTTGGCCTCTTTTTTTATAGGGGAAGAATCAGAGGGAGGGTGAGGCTTGGCAAGCCCCAAACAGTGTCTTCTAATATATAGTTTCATATTCGTTTTACAGTTTTACCCACTTTACCCATCATTGGAAATGGAGAGGGGTGTATATATTTGTGTTGCTAGGTGCAGCTGAGTGTCTTTTACAAGGTACCTAATGCATGATCAAGATTCAAAAATAGTATATTAAGACTTTAAAAAAATCCTTATATTATTATTTATTTATTAAATTACATTTCCAATATTTTTAAGTCCTTTAATCTCTTTGGAATGGCTTGTAGATGCTACTAACATTCGTTTTTTAATTAGGCATATAAATATGACACATCTAAGAAAAGTTCCTAACTCAATTGTCTTGTTTCTGAAACTTTTAACAAAGCCCTTTTTTTCACAGAGAAAACCTATTGCAAGTTAGCGTTGAAAATGATGTATTTTGTGTTATGGCATTATGTTATGAAAATGTAGACAATAAAAAGAAGTGAGTATGTCTCAGCAGTAGGACTCACAGGCTATGTAAGGAATGTGTGATTTGGTATATTTGATTAGCCATTGCTGTGTGGATTTTTAGTGATCTGAAATAAGACATGTGAAGACCTGTATTCTGCAAAGTGTACAAGTACTGTTTTCTTACTATGGCTGTAGTCATTGGTACCTACCAAGTTCTTAGTGCACTTGGAGAGGTCTCGTTCATTAACTAAAGTGTGTTGCTCCTGGAAGTGCAGAAGATAATGTCCCCAGCCCTTGAACTTGAATTTTCAACTTCTCCTCAAATCTATCTTTCAACAGATATTCATGTCTACCTACTTCTAACCATGCTCATTTGGTCTAAGTCTCCACGTCTCTTGCCCAAGTGCTACAAATATTTATGTCCCCTCAAAATTCAGATGTTGAAATTCTACCCCCTAAGGTGATGGAATTGGAAGGTGGGGTCTTTGGGGAGGTGGAAGGTCATGAGAGTGAAGTCCTCATGAATGGGATTAGTGCCCTTACAAAGGAGGTCTCTCACACCGGGTGGGGACAGGCAAGAAGGCAGCCTCTGTGAACCAGGAAATGGGTCATTACCACACACTGGGTCTACCAGCGCCATGATCTTGGAATTCCCAGACTCTGGAACTGTGAGAAGTAAATTCCTGTTATTCATAAGCCACCCGGTCTATGGCATTTTGTTACAGCAGCCTACATGGACTAAGACACCAGGAAATGGAGCAGCCTCCTGCAGAGCCCACCTGCTTTCCCTGTTGCTCTGGGCAACCCGTTCTCCATACAGTAGTCAGAGCGATCTTTGACATCACACCCTTGCTTAAAACCTGACAGTGATCCCCATCCCCTTTAGAAAAAAACCCAACTCTGACTGTGGCTGAGAGAGTTCCATGCGGTGGAGCCTCTGCACACCTCACGACGCTCAGCTTCCACCCCTTGACTCTGGACATACTGTCCTCTGGCTGCTGGCTGACTCGCTGCTTCTGGGCACACCATTTCATCCTGCCCAGAACCTGCAATGGCCTTATATGACCTGTCCCTAGATCTCTGTACGACTGGATCCTCCTGATCCTTCGGATCTGTGCAGCCTTCTCAGAGTGGCCCTCCCTGACCACACTGTCAGAGGCATCCCCTTGTCTCTTCTTGTCCCCGGCACTCTTGCCAGATTAACCCGTCCTTTCCTGCCACCCAGCACAAATCTCCTTTGGAAGAATACCTTCCGCTGGGCATGAAGGCTCATGCTTATAATCCCAACACTTTGGGAGGCTAAGGTGGGTGGATCACCTGAGGTCGGGAGTTTGAGACCAGCCTGACCCACATGGTAAAACCCCATTTCTACTGAAAACACAAAAGTTAGCCAAGCTTGGTTGCAGGCACCTGTAGTCTCAACTACTTGGGAGGCTGAGACAGGAGAATTGCTTAAACCAAGGAGGGAGAGGTTGCAGTGAGCCTAGATCATGCCACTGTGCTCCATTCTGGGTGTGAGAGTGAGACTCCAGTTCAAAAAAAAAAAAAAGAGAGAGAAAGAAAAATACCTTCTTCATTGTCTTTTTTGCTCCCACAAGAATGTAAGCTCTGAAAAAGCAAGAATATTTTATTCACTTTGCTGTCACCAGTACTTGAAACAGAGTCTAGTGTGAGATGTTCAGTAAATGTTTGTGACTCAGTGAAACATGGATAAATATAGGCGTGAAGACAAGGCAAATTTATTGAACATCTACTATACTGGGGCCTCTCTGATCTTCCTCATCTGTAATCTTCCAACAATGCTAGGTAGTGTCAGCTCACTGGTCACAGAGAAGTAAACTGAGTCTCAGAGAAGCTTACTCCTGTGTATAACGATTTGCAATTCTTTTTTTTTTTTTTTCGAGACAGAGTTTTGCTCTTGTTGCCCAGGCTGAAGCCCAGGCTGGAGTGCAATGGCACGATCTTGGCTCACCACAACCTCCACCTCCTGGGTTCAAGTGATTCTCCTGTCTCAGCCTCTCAAGTACCTGCAATTACAGGCATATGCCACCACACCCGGCTAATTTTGTAGTTTTAGTAGAGATGGGGTTTTTCCATGTTAGTCAGGCTGGTCTCGAACTCCTGACCTAGTGATCTGCCTGCCTTGGCCTCCCGAAGAACTGGGATTACAGGTGTGTGCCTCCACTCCTGGCCAAGACTTGCAATTCTTCTTCTTCTTTTTTTTCTTTCTTTTTTATTGAGTTATTTTTTTGAGAATGGGATCTCGCTATATTGCCCAGGCAAGTCTCGAACTCCTGGGCTCAAGCTATCCTCCCGCCTCTGCCTCCATAAGAGCTGGGATTACAGGCGTGAGCCACAGCGCCTGGCCCAAGATTGCAATTCTTAACAGATCCACGATGGCACACTGACTTGAGCTGCTTTCCAAGGCTGGGGTTCTTCCACTGCACTGTGCAGCAAATGGCTGTGGGGCAGCTGGCACCTTTCTTCCTTAGTAGCGTGGATCAGTTAGAACTCATTAACGGAGGAATATATGTAAACATAAAATGTAACTATGTTATCTGTGAGAGGGCCACCAAAAGCTCGTAATACGAACAAACCATAAGGATAAAAACGTTTCAAATGTGACAATGCAGTCAGTCTCCTTGGCTGGCTCAGTTGGTATGTGCCACTCGCTCTTAGTAATTTTGGGGGTTAGGATAATACTCATAGTTGTAATCCCAGCTATTTGGGAGGCCCAGGTGGGAGGATTGCTTGAGCAAAGGAGTTCCAGGCTGCAGTGAGCTATGATCATGCTACTATTGCACCCCAGCCTAGATAACAGAATGAGACCCTGTCTCTAAAAAAACTCAGCCAGCCAGCCAACCAACCAACAAAACTTGTAATTATGGGTTAGAATGAAGAAGAGCAAATCCTCTTTCTGCCATCACAGCTTTTCTAACACTACCTGCTCAGCAACCATTCGACTCTTGCTGTGTCCACCCCATTTCTCTTACTAGGCAAGGAATTCCCAAGGCCAGGAGCTGGGCTGAATATCCAGGCCGGTCCCCCAGCTTGTCTATCCCCAGAGGCCGACGTGCATAAGTATATGATATGGTTGTGGAATGACTCGATGACATTTTATCCTGTCTCTAATTTCTTTGGAAATCAGAAAGGAGCCTGTGGTTCTTGTCATTTCTTTAAGAATGGACTTCATTTGAATTGGGAGAGAGCCCGTTGTGGGCTAGATGACCCTGTGAGGATAGCCCTTAGTAAGCCACTTCAATAAATATTATGTTCTCCAATGACACCCTAGCCTGAACCAAAATCATTCTTCCCATTGCCAAATGGTGAGTGCACCAAACGTGGATCCTGACAAAGGTGGTGTCCAAACCTAGGACTTATAAGCTATAGCACGAAGCTCCTTGCAAACCCTAGGTATGGCAAACCTTAGGTATGGCTCTTAGCCTGTGGTTATATTGTCAGCTTGCAAATCCTAGGTATGGTGAAACACTAGGTCTGAGGAAAATTCACACCTAGTGTTACGGGTTGATGTGTGTCCCCAAAAAGATATGTTGAAGCCCCAACCCCCAGGACTTCAGAATACAATATTATTTGGGAATAAGTTATTGCCAATGTCATTAGTTACATTAACATGAGGTCACACTGGAGCAGGGTGGTCCCTAATGCAATATGACTGTTGTCCGTCTAAGAAGAGGAAAAGGTGGGAACGGAAATACACAGGGAGAACGGCCCTGTAACGACAGAAGCAGAAATTGGAGTTACGCTGCCTAATCCAAGGAATGCCTGGGCCGCCAAAAACTGGAAGAGGCAAGGAAGAATCCTGCCCTAGAGGCTCAGAAATGTACAAAGACCTTGATTTGAACTTTTAGCCTTCAGACAGAAGGTAAAAGAACTATGAGACAATGAATTACTGTTGTTTTAAACCACCCAGTTTTATTACAGCAGCCCTAGAAAATGAACATACCTAAAAATAAAAACAGGGATAAATCCCACCACTGGCTAGACCGACTCTTCTAGGCAACCCAGGTAATCCACAGGAAATAAATGAGCATGTCAGAGAAAAGAGAAACAAAGAAGGAAGGACCGATCTATCTGCAGATCCCCATGTCCAGTGTGTTGAAAGAAGAGTCATTCCGGGCCTGGCACAGTGGCTGACGCCTGTAATCCCAGCACTTTGGGAGGCCGAGGCAGGTGGATCATGAAGTCAAGAGTTCGAGACCAGCCTGGCCAACGTGGAGAAATCCTGTCTCTACAAAGAATACAAAAATTAGCCGGTCATGGTGGCACGTGCCTGTAGTCCCAGCTACTTAGGAGGCTGAGGCAGGAGAATCACTTGAACCCACAAGGCAGAGGTTGTGGTGAGTCCAGATCGTGCCACTGCACTCCAGCCTTGGCAACAGAGCAAGACTCTACCTCAAAAAAATAGAAGAGTGATTGCTGAGTGATATTCCTAGGTTGAGAAACTGGAGAATCACAAAGAGTGTAACACAGTCTTCTATGGGAGTGGAACTCATTGGTGACAGCTCACTGGAATTTGTGCCCAGAATAGCTTCTCCATCTTCCTCCAAATACGAGAACTCTGTGCAGATTTGTTCATGTTTGACACTATCCTCCCTGCCCACTCACTTGCCAACTCGCTCCAGTCTGGTCCCAACCTCCATCATGCCTCCAACTCATCCAAATCATTATTCCAAAGCACATTTTTGGTTGTCTTCCTACTTGATGTTTTAACATCATTAACCATAGTCGCCTTCTCGAAGGCCTCTCTTTCCTGGGCTGCCTTACCTGTCTGAGCATTCTTCTGTGATGTCTTCAGACTTTATTCTTAAATGCTGAGCTCCTTGACTTCATCCCGGGTCCCTCTTCATCTTCCTACTAGGTCATCTCTACACCCGACTCCAGGCACCGTCTAGACATGACAAGTCCTTAGGTTTCAAGACCCATATGTTCAGTCACTTATGTGACACCTCCACCGGGGTGTCACAAAAGCTTCTGAAACTCAGCAAATCCAACACAGAACTCAGCAATGTTTTCCTTAACTCTGGTCTTCCTTGGGGGTTTACTACCTCAGTGAATTTCTTCATCATCCACTTAAATTTGAAAGCCTTAAACCTTAAGTTCATGTCCAATACCTTTGTTTACTTCCTTTTCTCCATCTTTTTCATTCAGTCGAAAAATCCCATTATTTCGATCTCTCTCTCTCTCTCTTTTTTTTTTTTTTTTTTTTTTTTTTGAGACAGGGTCTCACTCTGTTGCTTAGGCTGGAATGTAGTGGTGCCATCATAGCTAACTGCTACCTTGATCTCCTGGGCTTAAGTGATCCTTCCACCTCAGCCTCCTAAGTAGCTGGGACTACAGGCATGAATCACTGCACCTGGCTGATTTTTTAAAAATTTATTTTATGTAAAGACAGGGTCTCACTATATTGCTGAGGCTGGTCTCAAACTCCTAGGCTCAAGCAATTCTCCTACCTTGGCCTCCTAAAGTGCTGGGATTATAAACATGAGCCACTGCACCTGGCCTTGATTTATTTCTTATCTCTGGAATTTGTCTTATCTCTAACTTCCCTACCATCACTCTTATTCAAATTACTTTTACCTATCTCCTGCCCTCCCATCTCCAAATCCATTTTGTACATAACTAGCCCTAGCGGTCTTTTAAGAACATAGGTATTTTTAAGTCACTCCTCAGCCCAACTCCCTTCAGTGATGGTTCATGTTTAGAGTAGGATCAAGTTATTTACATATACCATGAGACCTTCCTAATCTGGCCCCTTAAGCTCATCCAGTTTCCTTCCACCACTGCTTTTCTTCTCAATGCTGCCTTCCTCATGGTGCCAAAATGGCTGCAGAGGTCTTTTAGGCTTTATATCCATCCATCTAGCAGTCTGTCCAGCAAGACAGTGACAGTGGCTTTTAATAGACCCCTTAAAAGAGTATTGACCTCAGTGTCCCCTTCTCCTTCTCAAGAAACTATGGCAAATCTCCCTTTAGGTCTCATTGCTATGTATGGCCAATTCCTGAACTAATATAATACCCTGGCTGAGGAAATGCAATGCCTCCACTACATTGGGCCTAAATTATCTGAATGAATGGCTGGTGCATGGAGAATAAGGTTATCTTGATTGGATTAAAAATAACCAGCATCCCCTCCTGGACTGAAGGATAAGGTGAATTCCTTTTTTCTTCCCCTATCACCACACACAAAACTCAACCATCTGGCTTCTCCAGCCTTGGGGGTGGGGTAGAAGAAATGCAGAGGAAGTCACAGTATTCAGTGCTTCTGGACTGATCTCCTTCTCTTTTGTATCTAGATAACTCCTTACTCATTGCCCAAAGCTCAGCACAAACATTGCTTACTCAGGGAAATCTTCCCTGAACTATTCTCAACACTCGCTCCCATCACCAGTTACACACTGGACCTCTCTATTATATACTGACAGACCTCCCTTTGCAATATCTACCACCACTGTTGTGGGTAATTGATTGTGAAATTACTGTGATGTCTCTATTTGCCCCACCCACATCATGGAATGCAAGCTCCGGGAGGGCAGGGCCACTCCTGCCTTCTTCATGGCCTTGAGCTGGTAACATTTGAAACATCGTGGGTGCTCATTTAAAAAGCATTGAAAAACTAATCAAAACAATATATAAAATGTATAGATTACTGACATGTATAAACAGCAAACCCTTCCCTTGTCATATCCCTATCCAAAGATCACCAATGCCAACAATGTCCCCAAATTTCATCCAGTCCTTTTTTCTGTGAATATTTATTTTTGCATGATTGGGCTTATAATGCATGTATAATTCTGGGGCCAGGTGCGGTGGCTCACACCTGTAATCCCAGCACTTTGGGAGGCTGAGGTGGGCAGATCACCTCAGGTGAGGAGTTTGAGATCAGCCTGGCCAACATGATAAAACCTGGTCTCTACTAAAAATACAAAACTTAGCTGGGTGTGATGGCTGACACCTGTAATTCCTAGCTATTCAGGAGGCTGAGGCAGGAGAATCGTTTGAACCTGGGAGGCAAAGGTTGCAGTGAGCAGAAATCGTGGTGCCATTGCACTCCAGCCTGGAAGATAAGAGTGAAACTCTATCTCAAAAAAGAGAATTTTATTTTATTCTGGATTTTTAAAGATTGACAATATTAACACTGATATATTTATAGAACCATTTCCATATGAATGGACTAATGCAAACTCCTGTCAATTTGGGTTTGTATGTGTGTGTGTATTTTTGCTTATAAAAAGCACTGTAATGAACATCTTTTTGCATAATACATCTGTGTTTCAGGCTAGACATATTCTTGAAGTGGAATTATAAGAACAAAGGGTGTAATGTATTTTAAACTCTTTCTGTATAAGACACTAGTCATGCTAGTGGTGCATGAAGCACATGCTATATTTTAAGCCAGAGCATGAACCCAACATCTACTTCCAAAACAAATGAAAACTGTTCTTCAAAAGTAATATCTATTTTTAACCTCTGTCCAAGAGTAATGATATTCTAAAAAAAAAAAAATCCTTTGTGTTTGGTTACTGTCAAATTAATTACCTGGTTATGCAAATCTGAGATTATTCATTTTGAGATTCACTGGGACTGTTGGAAGATACATGATACTAACTTGTTATAATCATGCTAAAAATATGGTTTTTTGGTTTTGGCTTGTGTCTTTTAAAAAACGATTTTTCCTTTTCCTTGCCACCTGTAAACCCCCTTACTTCCTCACCCTGCCTTTTAATTTGTTCTCTCTTCCTTTCCTTCCACCCACTGTGATAAAGTGTGAAGTCCCGACACCACAGGCATTTGGTTGCATTCTGACTGACAGAAAGTTTGGTATTATTTCACAAAAGAGATACAAACAGATCTTTACTCAAAACAGATTAGCATTCTGTGGGGCTCTGGATGACAGCTTTTTTTTTCCCTTTTGTTTTTCCTTTCCATCCCCAGCCAAGTGAACCCACAAAATTGTCCTCAGCTTCCTTCTCATCTCCTCTCAGCAGAGCTGCAGGACTTGTAGTTGGATGCAGAATAATTGTTTTGTGCAGTAAAACTTCCAAAAGATGCATCCTCCATATTGTAGAAAAGTCACTCATCCACTCATTCTTCCAGCAATGTTTAGTATGTGTGTGTTATCTGCCAGGGCCCATGTGGGGCACTGGAGAGACAGATAGGAAAGATCCATCTCTACCCTCAGGGAGCCTGCAAACTAGTGGGAAGTGGGTAAGGCGCATCGTTAAGAATGACCTCAAATGAGGAAGGATGCCATCAGAGGGCTGACAGCAGGATGAGAGGAGGAGGAGGAGGCTCCTGCAGAAGGTCTCAGAGCTGCGCCATTCACAGTCATGCAGTCCTGTTCTTTGATATCTGGCCACATGCATTTCTGTGCCACATTGTGGCACACATCCTTACCACTTCATTCAGAAGCCCAGCCCCCAGTCCTCTGATCAAAATTTTAAAGAGTACACTTGAAAGACCAGAGGCTTTGGAGCCAGAAAGTCGTGGTTGGAAGTTCAGCTCTGCCATTTTCTTGCCCTGCGATCTCAAACAATTAATTAAATTCTTAGAGCCTCAGTTTTCCCCTCTATAAAATGGGAGTAAGGAAGGTGATGCATACAGGGCACTTTGCACTGTGCCTGGAAGCTGATGCCCTCATTATAGGACATGATTACGATGCTGCTTAGTATAATCATGCCATGTTGTACCTGGGGCTGCTTTTCAAAGGCTGCGTGTCTACGAACACTGCCAAAAGGGCTGGAGGGGCAACATGTAAACCCTGCCCTCTGTAAACCAGTGACCTCCCTGGCCACGGAAGCAGACAGGTCATTTAAAAAATGTAATTTTCGCATTGACATTCTTCATGCTAAGTCCGAGGGCAGGCATGTCCCTTCTGCTCAGGGAGAGCTCGGGGCAGTAACCCAGAAAGAAGAGGCAGCCCTCACTTTGCCATTCTGCGCCGGGGCTGCTGACAAAAGAATTGTGCAAATGAACCTTTAAATCCGTAAATAGTGCCCCACAATGCCGGGAAGAATGCAGCGGCGACAAAGGGCAATATTCACAGTTTATCTCAGGGTGATGGATCTGAATGGACGCATGAACACGGGTTTGTTAGAGAAAGAGCCGGCCACAGCCCCCCGCCGGGAACCCAGTGGCCGCAGTCTGCAGTGCAAACAGTCAGTCTAAATCCCGAACAATTAGGGGAAACCAAGCTGCCATTATCTGAACTTCAACTTGTTCTCATGATTGATATGGGAAATGAAAAGTTGTACACGGCTCGGGGACGGCTCTCCTCGCCCTCACTTGCACGCTGGGCCTCGGAGAAGGTGCATAATGTATATTTCATACACACGACACTAGTGGCCGTGTGCCATCCAGGTTAGCACAGGGATGGGGCAGCTCTGAGCATCCCATTGTCCCCGCATCATTTTCTTTGTGTGGTACTGGTCTCTGACCAGTCAAATTTCCCTCTTCAATCTTAGTTTTCAGAAAAAAATCTCACCTGATAACCTCAGCAGAAATGATCAAAATTTGCTCTTGGATGAGATAGGGGTGCTTCTTTGTAAGTGAAAACTGCATTAGATATTAGCTTGGCCTTGCATTAGATACGGCCTTGGGCCAGTCAGCTAATCTGTCTGCACCTCAGTTTTGTCAGCTATAAAATGGGGATGGAGCCTACTCCTCATAGACATATGTGACTAACTAGTGTGAGCCCTCGCAAATGCTAGGTACTCAATAGCAAAAAGAGCCATATTCCCTCATTCAGTATCTTAGAGACTGAGCAGTTTCTTTCTTCTTTCTTTTTTTTTTTTTTTTTTGAGACAGAGTTTCACTCTTGTTGCCCAGGCTGGAATGCAATGATGCGATCTTGGCTCACCACAACCTCGGCCTCCTGGGTTCAAGTGATTCTCTTGCTTCAGCCTCCTGAGTAGCCGGGATTACGGGCATGTGCCATTTTGTATTTTTAGTAGAGATGGGGTTTCTCCATATTGGTCAGGCTGGTCTTGAACTCGCGACCTCAGGTGATCCGCCTGCCTCAGCCTCCCAAAGTGCTGGGATTACAGGCGTGAGCCACCGTGCCCAGCAGAGACTGAGTATTTTCTAAGCACCAAGCAGTGGCAGGTGTCAAGGGTGGAGCAACTCCTGCCTTTGCAGGGCATGCATTGGGGCTTCTGAGCAAGAAGAGACAGACTACTGCCCCACAGACTATTGTAAGCTTTTCAATGTCAGGGGTTGTGGCTTAGTCACTGCAGAATCTCTAATTTGGGGGCTCAGAGGAGAAGCTTGATCAAGTGCTTGTTGAACTAAAGCAAGCCATGTGCTGTGGGGAAGATGAGTGGTGTGGTGCAAGGTGGATGAAGCCTTCCAGTGGGTCTTGAAGGATGTTAGGATTTGAGAGGTTGATACACAAGGGAGGACATGATTCCAAGCTGAAGTCACGGTGCCACAAAGCTGGGAGGCTGTCCTGCAGAGAATCCTTTGGCTGGAGTGTGGGGTTCGTGGAAGGGAAAGGTGGGAGTTGAGGCTGGAAAAACAGGCCAATCTTCAAGGGTCTAGAAAGCAAAGATGAAGAGTTTACCTTTTACCCCATAAGCAATAGGGAGTGGTAGACTGTTCTGGAGCAAGGGAGTGCCATCTGACTCAAGCTGGCCTGCCTGGGGCAGTGCAGTTGGGGGGGAGTGGCCTGCAAAAGGCAGGGTCAGCAAGGTCTGTGACTCATGGATGTGGGGAGAGAGAGGTCAAAGGTAACAAAGGTTGTGAGCCTTTGGTCTCTTCTGCACCAATTCATTAATTAATGAAACTCCTCTTATTCCTTTCCACTAGAAAGGAATGTGAGCATTCCACACGCTAGCTCATCAGTTGCCAGGAAATTACATAATCAATCCATTAATTAATTACACACACATATACTTTCAGGGTAGGAAGCAGAGGGTGTGTACTTTTAATCAACATTCAATTTTTGCCACAGACTTACGCAGGAATCACTGTTACTTACATTTTATAGAGAAGGGAATCTGAGGCCCTACTATTCTCACTTCTGTTTTCACAGACAGGGAAACTGAGGCCTGGGATAATTAAATGACTGATCTGTCCAAGACTGAGCTGGGATTTGAACCGGGTTCTATCTGGTGACAAAGCCATTCACTGTCCTTTATGCTAAAGCGCCTCTGGCGAGGCTGGCCTGGAGGCATGCATACGATTGCACAAAAAGACCTGCACTGGGGCCACCACGGCTGAAACAGAGACTTCCAAGAACCCTCTTCAAAGCAGCCAGAGGCATTCAGCACAGCCCGGCATTCAGGCTGGAAGTATTTCCTCATTGTCTCCACCATCAGAGGTAAGTGACATCTTGAACGCCTCAAGAAGATTAAATAGCCCGGCTCTGTCGGAAAGCTTAAAAAAAAAGACTGAGAGAGAGAGAGAGAGAGAGAGAAGAAAGGGGCCAAGTTGGCCATTATGGAGCTGGTCCTTTTTTTGTTGGTGAAAGCGCTTTCAAGGAGCACCATTGGAAGAAGCGGCCCAGATAAGAAGACAATGACAGAAGCGGGAGAACTCCGAGAGGAACCCGGGGCTGGGCGCCGTGAATGCGGATTACTGCGGCTGGGGGCCGCCAAAGAAAAGGGGAATCCTGGTCAGGATGAAAATGAGGAATTACTTTTTTTCCCTTCCCCTCTGAGACTCCAGTTCACTGAGCAGCAACAATGCATGATGGGGGGCACTTGACATGCCCCTCTTCCAGGCCATGTTGGCGCCCCATGTGGGGCTCCCAGGGAACAAGGGCGGTGCAAACCCAAACAAAGCCAATTTTAACCCAATAAACTCACCCCACATTCTCCAATAGAAACGATGAAAGCTTGGACTGCTGAGTATCTACCCATGCCCAAACACACGGGACAGATAAGAAGTTTGGATTTGCAGATGTTTGAACATATGTAAACTTCATCTTCTATAAAATGATTCCTTCCTCCCTCCCTCCCTCCCTTCCTTCTTTCCTTCCTCCTTTCCTCCCTCCCTTCCTTCCTCCCTCCCTCCCTCCCTCCCTTCCTTCCTTCTTTCCTTCCTTCCTTCCAAGTTTATTTACTTCCTTTTTTTCTTTCTCTCATCTCTCTCTTTTCCCTTCTTTCTTTCTAGGCTTTTGCTGTGGGGAGACCAGGGCTCTGGCAGCACTATT
>CAUYQU010091530.1:0-21389 GCA_963574635.1 Cheracebus regulus
CTCTGGGATGCATTTAAAGCAGTCTCTAGAGGGAAATTTATAGCAATAAATTCCCACATGAGAAGCGAGGAAAGATCTAAAATCGACACCCTATCATCAAAATTGAAAGAGCTAGAGGAGGAAGATCAAAAAAACTCAAAAGCTAGCAAAAGACAAGAAATAACCAGATCAGAGCAGAACTGAAGGAGATAGAGACACAAAAAACCCTTCAAAAAATCAGTAAATCCAGGAGCTGGTTTTTTGAAAAGGCCAGTGTGTGTATTTGTCAAAAAGTTCTTGGCCTGTGTACTTGGTGGTTACTTCAATAACTGTTGCAGCTGTAAAAGCCCCATGGATTTTCCTATTCCTATTCCTCCCTTCAATTTCCTTTCTTCTCTATTTTTTGTTTTTACTGGTATTATGTGGATGATGTAGATGATGTAGATGGTGTGAAAGAGGTTGATTGATAGATCCATCTCTGTACTTTGAACTGAAGCTTCTTGTAAAGACTAGCGTCTTCTACAACCCACTGTGAGTACTGAGTCTCCGGAGCTTGGTGAAGACAGCTCAAATCATCCACTGCAGTCTTCTCATATGCCCTGCAGAGCTTCATCCTCTCTTCTGTGTTAACCAACCACCTTGCAAAAGCTTTCTGTGATAATCACACTTGCTAAAAATTTTAGTCTATTGATCTTTATCCCATTTTAATTCTTTCTTTATAATCATACTTGTTAAAAACTTTAGTCTATTGATCTTTATCCCATTTTAATTCTTTTTCTTCCCTCCCTTTCTTCCTCTTTTGCTTTTTTCTTTCCATTTCTTTCTTTCTTTCTCTCTCTGTCTTTCTGTCTTTCTCCTCATCATCTTCTTTATCCTCATCCTTATTATCCTTTTTGTTCTTTTCCTGTATTCTCCATTACTGACACCTTGGAAAATTCTTAGGCATGAAAATGAATAAATCCAAATGACCAAGTTTTAATCTTTGAACAAAAGCCAACTTATTCTAAAAAGCTTGACCCTAGAATTTACTATATCTGTACTTTTAATAAAGTTATATGAAGATAGTAATTATGGACTTATTTAGAAAAACTGTACTGAGCTAAAAATGTTGGGCTTCTTACATTTGGACAACATAGTAAACAATTTTTATAAATGACTATAAAATATATGGGATTCTCTCAGACTTCTTTCTTGTTATTATATTCTTTTTCTTCACTTTCCGAAGTTTACACCATACCATTTCTTCCTTGCTAGGGTTTTTACTCAACTATACAAATTAGGCATTGCTTTCCTACTTATTTTGCAAATTCTACACATGAGATTATAAATTTCATTTTTGGGGTGGAGCACATACATTATTTTTAGATTCAAGTGTATTTTCTCTCTTCAAGATGACCAAAATACAATCTATTTAATATGTTAGAGGTACAATGTGAAAGACGTACTTACAGCAAAAGGATTACTGAATATGGAAGGAGAGACATGGGTATCCACTTAATCTAAAATTTGGGCAAGTTATTACAACTCCAACACATCAATGACTTGTACAATGGGGCTTAATATGTATTCTTATTGGCTATTATATACAGCAGCTTTAGAAATTTTAAAACTGCATTAAATTTACAATGCTAACACCTGTAATAATTTTAGGGGAATATTATTTTTACTGAAAGAATGTATTTTCCACCTCATGCTATAATGTCTAAAAAGATTCATTTGACAAACTTTCCTTTTGCTAGGAATCTATTATTTAAATTTGAAGGCACTTCCTATAAGAGTGCTTGAGTAATTTAAATGAGTTACTTTCATATACTGTGACAGGCCTGTAAATTGTTGTATTGATCTGCAGGAGTTCTATGTATTCTACAAGCCATTAGATCAGACAATGCATAAATATAAATCTTGAGAGTATTTTAAAGAGAAACACAGAAAGCCTTTTTTATATGTTTACTGTTATACCCAGGATTGTTTAGTTGATTAATTAGGTCTTCAATATATGGACTTATTTTATAGATACTCCATTTTTGAAATAGTATGTACGGTGGATTTTTTTTCTCTTATGCAGATAAAATCATGTAGATAAAACAGTGGTACAAGGGGAAGAGCAACAATATTTCAGCTGAATGATTTTCAATTAATCAGCCCAGAAAGAGGTGATATGAATTAGAAATTCATATGTTCAAAGAATATTTGATGAGTTTTGACAGAAAGTTCATTATCTACTAAATATTTTTAGCATCTAACTCAGATATTATGAAAGCATATACTTACCATCTAAATCAAATAACATTAATCTTTTAATAACAAGTAGAGTCGATTTTTATAATACTTTCACACTTCATATTTTTCTATGTAATTTGTTATATAGGTGACAGTGTAACTTTGGGGTTGATAGGCATTATTGATATTAACTTCAAGTTCAATAGCATTATTGGTCCAGCAGTACTTTCACTTGACCCGTGTCTTATTAAATATAATGGCATCTGCTACTACCCATCACTTACATTTTTAATTGCACTCTTGGCAGCAGACCAAGTGAGCTCAAACATCTCCTAGAACCCAGTGTATCAACCAAGCTGCAAAATAGCTTTCTATGTCACACATGGTAAGATGTATTTCAATCATCCTATAATTTCCAAAAAGATACATGTCCTAAGGTCGGCATTATAAGGTCTGAATATATTTTACTCCTCTAATGAATAAAAGGCTTTGATGAATAACTAAAAGTGGCAAGAAATTGTTGGAAATGCATTTTGATCCCTGAGTCCTCTCTCTCCGACAGTGGACCTGTAAAGGATCTGCTGAAGATTAGTTTGCTTTTCATTGTGCTTTTGAAGAAACACATATATGCGTATACTTTCAGATAATTTTATTGCTCCTAAATGGATTGACATACAAAGTCAATCAAAGATGAGTGAGGTAAAGTCTTTTCAGTTGAGGCCTCAACTTTCCTGCCTCATAGACAGGAGAACAGAAGCTTGGCTTGTCTTAGCAGATGTGTGTTCCATAAAATACTGTATCACACTCTACCATCTGAGGACATCAGCCACACAGAAAAAAGCAGTGAGTATTTGGCCTTTTGTGAAATAACTTTATATAGCTGTGATTCTTATTCCTCATCAACAATGTACCTCATTGTTTCACTCTTAATTCTATCAACTGATAAAACTTATTTCAAGTACAAGCCAACACTTACGATAATCAAATGCCATGAATTTAAGTTTTACTTACTTCTATCCACAGTCTAGTAACCATCTTATGGAGTCTCATTCACTCTAAGGCGTATCAGACCAAAGGAAATAATAGTCTCACATTACCTGGGTATTCACATCGATTCAAGTAAGAATTTAACTGTATGGTGAGATAAAAATGTTATAAAATGATAACTGGAAAGGTCCAAAAGCACTGCCTCTAGACTGACTTCTGAAGTAAAAATGACAAAAAGAGCCTCTGGAGTCAAGATTCCAAGTTTGGTTCCAGCTCCAACATTTCTTAATAACATGTCCTTGGATAAATAACAATCATTTTAAGCTTCACCTTCTATATCTAAGAAGACTGAGTGGGGTGGGACAGTTGGACAAATAGATAATGACAGTTATCAAGCATTATTATAACATACAGAGTATTTTGACCACCCTAGAAATCTGTGTTCCTCTGATTTGTCCAAACCCATGGAGTATGCAATACTGTGAGTGAACCCTAATATAGACTGTCAACTTCAATCATAATGATGTGTCAGTGTGGGATCATCAATAATAACAAAGGTAACGATCTGGTGGAGGTGTTGACAATGGGAGGGGCTGTGCGTGTTGGGGGCAAGAACATACTGGAAATCTCTGTACCTTCCTCTCAATTTTGCCATGAACTTGAAACTTCTCTAAAAAATAAAGTCTTTTTTTTAAAAGGGTGGGATATAATAATATTACTTAAAAGGGTTGTTATGATCATCTATTTAATGCATTTTCATACTGTCCAACGCATAGCAAATGTCCCATAAACATGTGCTTTCATTTCACAACGTACTCTTTCAAAACGTTAAGCAAAATCTCTGTTCCAGCTAATAGGACGTGTGTATGGAAACAATCACACAGTGTAGTTGTATAGTCCTAAAACCTCAGTAATCAGGGAATACTTTACAGGAAATAATTGCATCTTACATGAAAAGTTTTTACATATAAGATGAACTGTTCACCAGTATTTTGACACTGAGAATTCTCTGGCACTCAAAGGAGATACAAGACACTAAGCCTATTCCTTGGACTCATTTTGACTTCATTTTAAAGACAACTGAAACCTAAACTTCCACAATTTTGATGGGGAAGATAGGTTAATATTTACACAAAAGAAATTAGCTAAAAGAAATTTTAAAATGCTTTATGGTAATGGTTTCAGCAATATTATATATTTATGAAAATTAAGACATTTTTAATAGACTGAAGAAAATATTTGTTATTCTCAAAAAATATTTGTTATTCTCCAAAGAAAATATTTGTTATTCTCAAATGTTACTTATAGATTCTATTTTACTTCTATGTTCATATCCTGACTTATATTGTTCTTCATGGTTTTAAGTATTTGAACTGAATTTGCACTACCTTTCCCTACCAGTAAAAAAGAATGTAAAAGACTTCTGTTTTATCATAAAATTTTCAATCAGTTCTAAGAGTTAAGAAGTTTAAAGTCATACAAATATAAGCCTATAAAATATTGTCCACAAATCCTCATTTCTAAAGAAGATTGAGGGACTGAAAAATAAGGCAAGGTTTCAGTCTTGATGACCCCAAAATTCATATGTTGAAGTTCTGATCCTCTCAATGTGATTGTATTTGGAGATAGAGCCTATAAAGAAGTAATAAAACTTAAGTGATGTCATGAAGTTGGGGCCTTCATCTGCTATGACAGGTATCCTTATAGAGAGGAAGAACAATCGTCATGAGCACACATACAGGAAAGGCCATGTAAAGACATAATGAAAAGGTAGCTGGTTACAAGTTAGCAAGAGAGCCCTCACCAGAAACCAACTCTGATAGCACCTTGATCTTAGACTTCTAGTCTTCAGATTTAGAAAATAAATTTCTGTTGTTTCAGCCACTTAGTCTGTGGTATTTTGTCATGGAAGCCCTATCTGACTACTTTAGACAATTGAGTCTTTCAATTGTTATCCTTTTTGAGAAATTTTATATTTTTCTTCTAGTGGTTATATTTGTATATACATAATTTAATACATTGAACTCTCTCTCCATTTATGTATCTTTTTCTATCTTGTTCATCAGGTTTTTGCAACATCTCTCAATGCTCACCTGGCACTCATACAACACTTACTTCTGTTATCCTTTCTCCTTTGATTTTTTTGTCATTCTTTATAATAATGTATAACATTTTTACATTAGTATTCCATACTTCCTGTTTTACTGTTAATACATTCTAATATACTTTATAATCAATTGTTTTGCTGAAGTTTTCACTGGGTTGGATGCTTTAGTTCAGGTGTCCCCAACCTCTAGGTCATGAACTGGTGTTGGTACATGGCCGTTAGGAAGCAGGCCACACAGCAGGAGGTGAGTGGCAAGTGAGTATTCCAGTCTGAGCTCCACCTCTTGTCAGATCAGATGCAGCACTAGTTGCTTATAGAACCACACACTATGTTGTGAACTGTTCATGCAATAGATCTAGTTTGTGCACTCTTTACGAGAATCTAACTAATACCAGATAATCCGAGGTGGAACAGTTTCATCCTAAAACCATGCCCCACCCCACCTGAAACCAGTCCCTTCTGCCCAAAATGTTGGGAACCACTGCTAAAGTTGATTACTCAGTGAGGGCTGATGAATTACAACTATATATTATTGAACTGTATCACAGAAAGAATGCAACTGTCCAGTTGTCACTGCATTTAAAGAGTGCAAAATATCAAAGCTAATTTAAGATTAGATATGCCTGGATATTGAATCATAATGTGTTAGGTGAAAGCTACTTCAACATTACATATCTCATATCTGGATTAGTTCTGGTGAAGTGTTATTAGCTATCAACAACAGGCAGAGGAAGAATGGATGAATTGGTAACCAAGAGACTTAACAATATTCACACTGTTACATTAAGAGAGCATATTAAAACAGTGCTTTTTAATTCTCAAAATGCAAAGAAATCACCTGGAGATCTTGTTAAAATGCAGATGGCAATTAAGCAAGATTCTAGTCAATTATGATAGTTCTAGTCTCTAAATCCAGCTTTGAAAGGCAAGGGCTTAGGTGTCATTCAAAGCATAATAACTCCTGCAAGGTTAAGAGTTATATAGTTCTCCAAAAGATGCTTTCCCAGTTAATGCCTATACTTAAAAGCATACTTGTAAACCAAAAAAATATATAAATGCAAGAATTTCTGGTATCTGAGTAACCTGAGCTTCCAGAGACCATGATAGAAAATGTGCAGTGTATTTTAACATGTTTTGCAATGTCTGATGATGTGCTGTTTCTAGATAGGTGTAAAATATTATAACCAAATAATCTCTCCAAAGTCCTGTAGAATAATTTCTAAGTTAATTTTCCAAGTGATATTCTATTTCCTAAATGATACTGTCTTCTCTAAAGTTCTCTTAAGAAGGGGTTATATCATTTTCTCCCACACCAAATTTTCTACAAGTGTTGGAGGTGAAGTTGATGTTCTCTTTGATAATCACAAGTTCTTCAAGAATATTGTTATTCCCTTTGCCTTGCAAAAATAACTCTTTTAAAAGATGACTTCATAGCACCTTGGCTACTTTTACTGACCACAATTATCTATAGTCAGTTTCTATTTCTTATTAGTAGATCTTATCCTTTGGCTCAAGGTGCATGTGTGTGTGAGTGTGCATGTATGCATGTGCATGCATGTGTGTATACATGTGGCGTGTTTCCTTCCTCATTGCATTGAACTGCTCAGACTTCCAGTTTCTTGATCTTCTCTTCCCTAACGATTCCTTTACTTATCCCAGCAACCTATGTTAGTATCATATCCTAAGCCTTATGACTGCTGATAACTTCACCTTATCCCAGACCTTATTTTCAATCATTGCCCTCTCTGATTCCTATCTTCCAACTTCGTAGCCCACTTCTTTTAATACTGTCACCTCAGCAAATTTTCCCCATCAGGATATCCAGACACTTGATCTTATAATTTTCTCACTGTCCATTATCCATTATGAAATCAAGTTCTCATTTCTTTATTATACAGCTTAGGTTTTCTGATCAATCATTATTTAATCAGTACCCTGCATTAAATCTTCAGCTCTATTGCCACCCTTCTCTTTTTAAAATCTCACTTGCCTGGAAAAACTCCAACTCTGGTTTAAGTCCAACTGTCCATCAGCTATACACCTACAAGCACCTGAACATGGCTGAAGAAAAAAATGCATTATAGGAAGGAACTTCTCTTGAAATATATGACTCCAAATCCAAATAATGGTCCAGAACTCCCTTGTATCTGTGTTTTTATAGCTGAGTAGCTTTCTCACTCTTCCTTGATGACTATTTGAAAATTTCTCACTTCTCGAAATTCTGACATTCCTCTTTTTCTTTTTTAAGGCTGAATGGTTTGGCTTCTCATTTGGTGAGATATTTAAAGCAATCTCAAATAAAATTGTTTCTTTATTACTGGTATATAATAACAACCCCTTTACAACTGTAGCCATACATTCTGTCTTCACTTCTACTACAATGAGGACTTTGTACCTGCTTCGATCTAAAGACCCCTTTCGCCTTTGCACACGTCCTCGCATCACCTCACACATCCTCGAATTTGCCCACTAATTTGCCTGGATTCAAATGTGCCATTTAAAAAATAGTAATGTGCCCTTTGAAATATCCAAGATAATTTCTACCTTCTTGCCCTCTCCTTGGAATTCCAGGTTCTTATATTCCAAACAAACTGATAATAGTAGTAGATGCTTAAGAGACACCTCAACACAACACTAACTGTTGATTTTTGTCCACCAGACCACTTCTTTCCCATTGTGCCAGTATCAGTAAATGACATTACTACTCATCTGCTGCTCAGATAGAACAATGAGGAGTTATACACGAGTTATCTCTGCATTTCACACTGTGTATCCCGATACTTAGAAAATCTACTTGCTCTTCCTTCAGTGCATTTCTTCTTGCCACCACCAATGCCACCATCTAAGTTTACTTGTCTCTTACCTGTACCGTGGTAGTGACTTCTTAACTTGTCTCTTCAGTCTTTTTTGTTTAGAGCCTATCCCTATAAAAAGCCTGGCTCATTTTTTCAGAATATAAAAATATATTTTTCCTTAGAAAATAAAGTATAAAGAACTAAATATAAATATAAATGGTCCTATTAGTGCTGCAGAACCCACCAATGGCTTTGTATAATATATGGCACCAAATCCAATGCCATTATGGTGACTTAAAGATGATTTGGTGGTTGTCAAGAGGGAGCAGTCCTGATACTTCATAACGTGTTTAGAGATACGTAGGGACATTTGTTTGTGGTGTGAGGTCCTCTGCTAGCATTCAGTGAGCAGAATGTGAGATAATAAACATGCCATGATGTACAGGATACGGTGTCCCAAAATGGAAACAGCCTCTCTCCACTGCCAACTGCATCCCCAAAGTGTGGCCTTGGCTTCCCAGTTGCCCTCAATTCTCCTGATTTATTATACTCTAGTTACAGTGACATTGGTATTCATCTATCATGACAAACTAATTTCTACTTAAGATCATTTATACTTGTTACTCACTTAATCTGGTACAACATGACAAATTTGCCCAGTTTGCACTTTTTGTTTTCTCATATTCTGCTCAAATTACATCTCTTTAGACAGGACTTGCTTGGCCACACATGTTTAAAAATAATCATTAGCATTACTCTCAATTTCCTTACCTTACTTTATTTTTCATTAAACAATTACTCCCATGTAACATTTTATAAATTTATTTTTAAATTTATGCGTTGCCTGACTTTCCTATTAGTATTGAAATGATAAAAACAAATTTGTACATCTTGTCATTTTAAATCAAAAATAACAGCAATGACTAGATTATAATAGAAACTTGATATACATTTGTTGAATAAATTAAAATAATTTGCAGAGTAGAGTTGTTAAATAAAAATATTTATATGAATATTGGGAATGTGAATAGTGGTTATTTGGGCATTTAAAATTCTAACTCTAGATCTAATAAGTAGGCTCCCATGAATAAGTTCTACTGAGTACAAGAGACTAGGGGATGGCTGGTTGATGGAGCAGTCAGAACACATACATTTATTAAATTTGCTGTCTCACAGGAGTGTGGTCTTTGTACCCCAAAACAACTACATTAGTAATATCAGAGATCACTGACCACACATCACCATAACAAATATAATAAGGAAATTTAAAATATTGCAATAATTACCAAAATGGACACAGAGACATGAAGTGAATTGGAAAAATGGCACCAAGAGACTTACTTGGCACAGGGCTGCCACAACCCTTCAATTAGTGAAACACACAAATCTTCAAAGCACAGTAAAGCAACGTATGTCTGTTTTGGGGTAACGTAGTGCTGCAGATATCCTCAGGTGGGCTGCAGACAAAGGGATGTTCTGCCTACATATGTCCCAAAAAGGGAGTCAGAGTATGGAGTTTATATGAAAGTTTAAATAATTTGGCCCGAGGTAGTTTCTGTTGCTGTTTTGGGCAATAACCTGGATACCTTTCTCAGTGCCTGGGAGTGTTTAAGGCTTTGGCTTGGGTTCAAGCCAGTGAGAAAAATCATGCAGCTGAGTGGGCTTACAAGGCCTTTAAGACACTCCTTGTTTCTTGGTCAGGACGTAGAAAGAAAGCAGGGGAAACTGGGGGACCACATGGTATGTGTATCTGCACATGTGTTTAGATATTTGTGTATTTCTCTAATTATAAGGCATTCAGTAGATCCAAGGCACGTACTAACATTGTTTCCCCTGCCCACCCTACAGACTAATTTAGTAAACCCAATTATCAATGTAAAGCAAAGACTAATAAAAACAAATAAAACTGCAAAGTAATGTTTCAAGGTTATTTAAAATATATGTACATGTTATCCCTTACATATAATTGAGGCCAATAAATTCCTGAGAGACAGAGTGAGTGAGACAGACAGGGAAAGAAGAACAAACCTTGCACACGTTTTTTTTTTCTGGCAAACATATTCAAAGAAATCTAAAATTCAGGAGACTCAGAAACAAGAGAATCAAGCATTCATCTTTTATCAATGATCTTTTATTAAAAATGATCTCAATATTCACTATTATTTAATCTGTTGTTTTATATAAAACAAACAACAGATTAAATAATAGTGAAAATTGAGATCATTTTTAAGAATCTAATTATTTGTGATTATAGTATGCAAAACAAACATGGCTTTATGACAAAACATTAGGTTTTTCCAACTATGACAAAACACTAGGTTTTACTAACACATTGCCCAATGAAATCACACAATTTCTGTAATGAAAAATAAAACACACCAAAGCCTCTAGTTGTGATATCAGCTAGTTACCGACTATTTTGAAGATAAATTATGGTTTCTAGTGCATTATATTTGCATAATAAAGCAATGTATTTCATACTTTTAAGAGAAACATTTCTAAATACCAGCTAAAGTACTGTGAATGCATTTTCTTTTCTAAACTTCTGACCATCTCTGTCTTAAAACCAGATTTTCTATTAAGTTTAACAATAATTTATGGCTCACCCCTACCTAATTGGCTTAGAATTTGATTTTCTCCATTGAAATGACAAGAACCAAACTATTAATTATAGGCTTAGACCCAAACTGATAGGAACATCAATAATTTTACTATAATTTTCTCAGTAAATTTCGAATAATGAAACCTTATGCATGCATTATGGAGGTGGAACAAGTTTTATGTTAACATGGAGAAAATACATTGATTGCTTGCTATGACATTATGAAAATGAACTGATGAGACAGCTCCGAGGGAAAAATGTTCAACTAAAGGGGGCATCCCACTGCATTAATTCATCCTTTCCAAAATTAGGATGTATAATATTGAGCCAAGTTATACATATCTAAAAAATATATTTTGACTTGAAAACCCCAATATACACAAATGTTGAAAATTCAGCAATAAATGTTCACATCTCCTCTAACCATTTTATTAACTGTAGATTATAGCAAGTAAGAATTACATTCATTTGTTCAAAAATATTCATTATGAGACTAAGTGCCACTCTTCTTTGATTGAGAAAAGGGAAATCTGCTAAAAGCCTATCATTGATTGAGAGAAATAATGTAGTTCACAAGTGTTGGGTTTTGCTTATCAGATAAAAAAATGTGCTAGTTATATGTAATATTTGGAGAGAAGGCAGAGTCCATGTGTGTTTATGAAAGTAAGCACATAGATTTGCTGGTGGTAGCTTTGGCATGCCCTTATAAGAGGGTTTCTACTTTATTAATTGAGAAAAATGTTACCATTTGATAGTATACTAATAAAGTAATGCATGAAATTAGTGGTTTTAAATTTAACACAAATCAAAAGTTAAGTGTTTTTGCCCAGCAAATACATCTGAATTGATGCAGGAATGGAATAGGTGAAAAGTTTTTTCTAGCAAGATTTGGGATCTTTCCAGACAGATATCAAGAAGAGAGAATAGCAAGAGGGTTCATTGTAACTGTAAGAGTATGATTAGAAAGATAGACCCTGGGATCAAATTTGAGCATGATGGGATATGAAGATGGGAGGTTGTGTGTAGTTATGAATAGGTGGTAAAAACCCAGGAGATATTTTTGGAAGACTGCACAAAGAATTGCTGAAGTGGTAGCTATAAAGGGGGAGTGAGCTGCAGAGGCAGGAGTGGAACACTTGCTGCTGAGATTGCAGAAGAACTGCAAGTAAGAGCTATAACAGATTATTTAGTATGTTTTAAGACCAAGTTAGTGGGTCATGACTAACATTTTATAATACAGTAGACCAGAATATTGTAGAATAGAATATTTAGTACATTATAAATTTAAGAATAAGTGTTGTTTGTTTTTATAAGACCTTTATTTACAGGAATTTTAATTGTGAATTTTAATTTTTATTTATTTATTGTTTGTTTATTTATTTATTTGAGATGGAGACTCAATCTGTCACCCAGGGTGGGATGATTTCTGCTCATTGCAACCTCCGCTTCCCAGGTTCAAGTGATTCTCCTGCGTCAGCCTCTCAAGTAGCTGGGATTACAGGCACTCGCCACCACACCCAGCTAATATTTTGATATTTTTAGTAGAGACAGGGTTTTACCATGTTGGCCAGGCTGGTCTCAAACTCCTGACCCCAAGTAATCCACCTGCCTCGGCATCCCAAAGTGTTGGGATTACAGGTGTGAGCCACCATGCCCGGCCATTTTCTTACAGCAATTTTAGATATACAGCAGCTTTAAGAGGAAGGTACAGAGGTTTCCCATATACCCTCTACCCTACACATGTAAAGCTTCCCACATTACGAACAATTTCTACCAGAGTACTACATTTGTTACAATTGATGAACCTACATTGATGCATCATAATCACTCAAAGCAAATAGTTGACATTAGGGTTCACTCTTGCTGTTGTGCATTCTGTAGTTTCGGACAAGTGTGTAATGAAATGTATCCTACATTAAAGCACCGTAGAGAACACCTTCACAGCCTTAAAAATCTTTGTGTTCTATTTATTCCTCCCTTCATACCAAACCCTAGAAATTACTTATGTTTTTACTGTCCTCATAGCTTTGTCTTTTTCAGTATGTGATATATTTGAAATCATAAAGCACCTAGGCTTTTTGGATTGCCTTCTTTCACTTAGTAATATGTATGCATTTATTATTTCTCCATTGTTTTTTTCATTGATTGATAGGCTCGTTTCTTTTTAATACTGAATAATATTTTATTCTCTGGATGTACCAGTTTATTTTTCCATTCACCTATTAAAAAATCTTGGTTGCTTCCAAGTTGTGATGTTGTTTTAATTTGCAGTCCATTTTGACATATGATATAGAACATCTTTTCATATGTTAATGAGGCATCTGTGTATTTTTTTTAATGTTTTTTGTTCGTTTTCTTACTGTTGAGAGTGTTTTTAATGAACCTTCTTTCATATATATGTGCCTATGTAATTATGTATGCATGTATATCCTGATCATGATGTTGTATAAACAAGAAATCTAGTAACAATATTGAAACCCACTTCTGGGTATATCAATGAAGTGGCTAAGGTAAGTTGGAAGGAACTAAGGAAAACTAGAGAACTAGAAAAATGTTCAACCTATTAAGTCTTCTCATTTATTTATGGTCAATAAGACTAAGCAAATTATTTTTTAATATCTACAATAATTCTTTCTTTGATACGTGACTTATTTAGAACTCTATGGTAAATTTAACTAATTTATTTTTATTATTTGTCATTGAATAGTGGTCTAAGAGTATATTATTTGGCATGAAAATTTGATATTTAAAAAGAAGATTTTTGCTTTGTGTACTCTGTACACAAATAAGTATATAGATTATCAAATTTTTGAATCTGGAATTCTATATATAGCTATCAGTATTTTTTCCAAATTACCCATTAATGACTGAGAAATTATGTTGAAATTTCTTGCTATACTGATAATTTACACATTTTGAGTTTTATCAAGTTTTGCCTTATATATTTTGAAACTACTCTATCGGGTACCTAAAACTACTTTATTAGATACATACCAGTTAAGAATTATAAATTTTTCCTGGTGAATTTTATAATTTAGTAATCCTATTTATTACACTATTTTCCTATTTTATAGTTTATACATTTAATTAATATGGTTTACCTCATGAGCTATACAATTTGGATTGTATTTGCTTAATGCATCATTTTACACCTTAGAAATTTTTTTTTGTTTCAATAATTTATGTGTTCTGAGTATTATATTATTGAGAGCATAATTTCTTTAAAAAAATTCTGAACATCTTTGATATTGGCCTTTGTCTTCACAGGAACCTTACTTTAGTGTTTCTTTATTTCACATTGCTTCTGGCTCAAGTTTCTCCTCAATTTGCTCTTTGCTGTTTGTTAGATTGCTGGGGTGAAGGTGGTCCTTACTGAGTTTTCAAAGGGAGAATTTTAATTATTTTTACTTAATTCTATGTTAATGCATTGTGATCTAAGGTTTTAGTATGATTTCAGTACAAGAGCATCAATGCTTTACTATATATTTTATCCAGAATCTACATGTTTTTCAATGTGAAGTCACTCTGAGTATTTACATCATAGTGCAAAATGTAGATATTGTTTCTTCCACTTTTTTTGGGTGATCCAGGAAAGTGTACTATATCTTAGTTTTTTCATCTTTTAAATGAACCAAATGATAAAAGTAATACCTACCTTATAAGGTGTTGTAATTATTGAACAAGTTGCTACATGCAAATTGCTTGCTTAAAAGCAGTAACTACGTGTGACTGTTCTTACTAAATCAGAACTCTAAGTAAAAGAGAATGTGGCCTGGTTTGTGGAATTTCAAAAAGTTTTCTTTTGCTGTGGTTGTTTCTGTGTCAACTACCACTGTGCTAATTTGCATAACTGTTGTTGAAATTTAGAAAGGTATAGCTCTTCTTCAAGCTATGACCTAAAAATATCTGTTTCACACATTTGAGAATCTATATGCCTTTCCTCTGTCTTCTCTCCTACTCCTTAAAGTATTATGCTGATTGTAAAAACGGTTTTTATAGACCACTTTAATTTTGTCTGATAGAGAACAATTTTCAATGGGGTAACTAAAAGAAGCTACCCTGCTGTTCTAAAAGGACTTTTCTGTTATTAACAGGTTTTTACTGTTAAACACTTGCTAACATCCTGAGTACCCGAGGGTTTTCAATTTAAGTTTTTCATGTCTATTTACACACTGACTCTAGTATGCATAAGCTTTTTGTCTTTATCCTTTTAATGATTTACTTGATATTTAACCTAAGGGAGAAGTCCTGTGATTTTATGGGAATGATAGAATTAAACTGCCTTCCACAAAGTCCCTACAGGTATAAGAGATAAAAGATACACTTGGAGAATGTATCTCAGGAGGATCCATTGATCCAATGTTAACATCCTATGGAAAATAACAGAGAGAACCAGACTAATTGGAATTAAAATGCCCACTGTCATTGTGATAGGTAAGTATCAAGACACATTCCCAGAATAAAATACAGATAAAATGAAAGAAGAATATTGATATAAGAAGAAAGTTGATGAAATTCTAAGCACCTAGGCAAATTAAATACAATATCTCATTTTTATCATGAGCTTCTCTCTATAATTAAAATTTTTAAACACTGATAAGCTTATAGACTAAAATGTTTTTCAAAAGTTATTTCTCTTTTATTTTTTTAAATTGGGTATTAAGATATTCTGATTAAATATGTCATATAGTAAATATAAATACTCAGTGAGAATGCTCCCTTAATACTGACATTAAATGGCATGATGATTGACCACTTATGATGTTTCGGAAGAAATTTCTGGATTTTTAAGGTTATTAATATTGAATATTACTTTACTATAGTGAAAAATCTACATTTCATACAGGGCTTAAAACAATAGAAAAATAATATTCAAATAAAATACTAAATGAAAAAATACAAAGTTCAGATGTTCTATTAAATAGAAAGAATTTAACAAATTCTTAAGCTTACAAGATGCATTTGGTTGAAATCTTCTCTAGTCTTAAAAACAAAGAAGCCTATTTTACATTTGTGCTGCATTTAATTTACAGTGGGGTAAAATGCTAATTTAGGTTATCAATCAAAAGTACCATCCAGTACATGGAAATTCTCTTTAGTTTATATTTTTAAATATGAAAAATGTTCATATGCTTACTGCACATACTAGCACATTTAAGCAAAAATTACAATGAATTTTGCAGCATTTATATTATTTGTTAAACTCTGGCAGAGCAGAAGAGCTTTCTGAAATAAAATAATCTGAATTAACATAATTTTAAGTGTCATTTCAATGCATAGTTTTGGTTTTAATAATAATAAGCATGTAGAATATTATGTTTATTTTACCTATGTGGATTTGCTCTGTAAATATTTAATTTGGGCTATTCTAATTTTGTGTTCTTATACATCTCTGGATATCAGTTTCTTTTATGAACAGTGGGCCTAAATTGTGTGGTTTTACTATTTTTTTCTAAATCATAAAATATGTAAACTTGTTAAGAATTAACAATGCTCAAAGAATCCAGCCTTTGTAAATATAATTAATCATTTTTAATGTTTTATAATATAATTTTTAAGAAACAATGCTTCCTGGTATTTTCATATTTCTGCATAGTTAGAGCTTATACAGCAAAATAAATGGTCAGATGTTTAAAGAGGAAACATTTTGGAAGAAATAAATAGTAAAATCCTCTAGACTATAAAACGTTATCTCCTACCCTTGTTTACCAAAAGGATAATAAGAACCTGGAGACCGTCCCACCTTTTCTCCAGATGATTTGTTTATATTTGACAGCTCAGACCTCTTTCTCTCTAAAAGGAAGAAGGAGCAGATGTGACCACTTCTCCAAATAAGATTTGGATCTCATAATTTGCAGTTCCTTTTCTGTGGATCAATTTCGATGCACATCCAGGGTAATATCAAGCTTTTATCACGTCACACCATTCAGAGAGCTGGCACTACATTGCTCTGTAAGTAAATAATCTGTTCTCTGATCTAGAAACCTTGTGTACTCTTTCAAGATAAATAAGTAAAAATGGATATAAAAACCTAACACTGAATAACAATTACTTAATAATTCCTTTGGTGTCTTTCTTTGCTTAAAATCATGAATTTAAGAATCAATTTTTTATAGAAAATTCCTAAGTACTTTTATGTGTCAGATATTGTTAAGTTGTTTCACATACATTATATTAAGCAATTTGAATTATAATTTTAGTGAATCTGCTCTAAGATTCAATGCCATAATTTAAATAATACAGTAAAATTTCTATTAATTTATATGCTTGTGAATAAAGTTCAGAAATCGTAAGCATGTTTATCACAAAAAATTGTATGTTTGAACTGTATAATTTATATGTCTGTACTCACAAAACCTAACCACATCAAGGCTCATCAGTAGATTTGACAGAGCTCAAGAAATTCAGTAAACCTGAAGGTAGATCAACAGATTTACCAAAATTGAAATTCAAGAAAATAAAATGAGTGTAATTGGCTAGGCAGGGTGGCCCATGCAGGTAATCCCAGCACTATGAGAGCCCAAGGCGGATGGATCACTTGAGTCAGGAGTTCAAGACCAGCCTGGCCATCACGGCAAAACCCCATCTCTACTAAAAATGCAAAAATTAGTTGGGCATGTTGGCACATGCCTATAATCCCAGTCACTCGAGACTGAGGCACAAGAATCACTTAAACCTGGGAGATGGAGGTTGCAGTGAGCCAAGATAGTACCACTGCGCTCTAGCCTTGGTGACACAGTGAGATTCTGTCTCAAAAACAAACAAAGAAAATATGAGTATAACTAAAGAACAGAACATTCAAGGGTTATGAGACAATAGTAAATTATATAATGTATGTAATTAGAATCTCAGCACAAAAAAACTAAAAACACACATACAATAAAATGTGAGAAATTGACTTACATTTTGTTTGTCTGAAAACATATTTACTTCTCCACTATTTAAGGGTATTTTCTCTATATGTAAATTTCTCTATATGTAAGCTTCACGGCAGTAGGTCTGCTATGATTTGAATATTTGTCCCCGCTAAAACTCATGTTGCAAATGAATCACCAATTTAATAGTATTGAGAGGTGGAGCATTTAAGTGGAGATTGGGTCATGAGGGCTCTGTTCTCATGAATGAGTTAATGGATTAATGAATGTATTTGTTAATGGATTAATGGGTTAATGAGAGCCGGTTAGTTATCAAGAGGCTAGGTCTGTTAGAAAAGTCAGGTTGGCTCTCTTGTGAGCTCCTTTGCCTTGTGATGCCCTCTGCTGCCCAGGGACTCTGCAAAGAGTCCTAGTTAGCAAGAAGGGTCTGCAGAGAGTCCTACTTAGCAGGAAGGGTCTCACAAGATGCAGCTTCTAGACCTTGCACTTCCCAGCCTCCAGAAGGGTAAGATATATTTTCTTTATAAATTACTTAATCTGTGGTATTTATAGCAACAGCAAATGGACTAAGACACCTACCCTACAAAATGTATTGAAGTTCTGTTGGCAAAATAATTTTTGTAACATCAGAAACCTGGATATACACAAAAAAATAAAGATCATTTGGAATGGAATAAGTGAATGACTGAAGGTTACACAGAATTTGTGTATGTTTACATATGTGTATATAGACATACATACCTGTATATATACTCATATATGTACCTCTACTTAAGTTTATATGTGTTACATATAAAATAGTGCTCTTAAAATAACTAACTTTAAAAATAATTTTAAAAATTACGTAAAGATAACTAACTTTAAGGCAGTAATAGTAATGATGCACTGGTTGTTTCTTTCTCTCTCTACACACACACACACACACACACACACACGCTCATACATATATATAATGTAATATAAAAACTTTCTTACTCAGTATACATTCATGTTTACTAAAGAAGACGTAATCACCTTTTCTTGTACCACCTATTCATAACCTGCAGAAGACTGGGGGATGAATGAAAGCAGAGGAATTGAGTCACATTCAAGTACTTGTATGAGTAGTGTTTCATTTTATTTAATGTGGACTATACTGTCTGTCCTATAGCATAAACCTGGAGACTATTCCAGCACCAAGACATTTTAATCTTTCTCTGGGACACTCCAAATTCTTTGCTTGATTATATATAATTATGCACTAATGTAGATTTTCAGATATAATACTGAGGAAAAATTGGTTTTCTATGTCTTGTCATGATCAGTTTTATAAAGAAAAGAATTATTTAAAAATAGCATAAAAGATAATGTTAAAAAAGGAAAATGACAAATTATTTGGATAATACTATGTCAAACTTATATTTTAAATCAAAGGCTTTTCTAATGAGATCATAAAATACCTTAAATGCAATGTGTACTGTACATGTAAGTATATAACCTAGGTGCAGAGTACTATCCATTTGCAGAAGCAATCCTAAATAATAAACTATATTTTGACATAAAATCATAGTAATAATTAGTCAATAATAGACAAAACTCCATTTCTCTGGGTAATTATATTCACTGTCTTTATAAAATAAAACTCCAGAAAAATTATCCTTGTCAAAGCTTCTATTTTTTTCTCCACTCCAGTGACTTGCTAACAACTAACATTGTTATATTCTTCCATCTAATTTAATAAGGAACATTAATCATCCATTAGTTGGTTCTTTAGCTTAACTTTATTTGCTCTACTCCACAAATAAGACAGCTAGAGCTTGAAGTTGTTAGCATTGGAATTCTATTAGGATATAGTATTTATCTTGTCCCTTCATATTAGTTCAGTTAATTGCATTTGATTTTTTATTATTTTATTTAATGAAATATATACACTGTTATATGTGGTGCCAGACCTAAGCAAAATAATTAAGCAAATTAATGTGTCTTCACTTTTTCTCTTTTCATTGCTTTTCTCTGATATTTAGGAGGAATCCTATAGAAAAGTCATTAAACAAAATGATTGATTAGAATGTTGGCTTTTCAAGCATCACTGCAAGTGAATGGCATGAGAGTTTGGAACAGTTGAACCTTTTACAAGGTTGTTGTCTAATGAGTTTGTACACTGAGTGATCACAATATAGAATAAATGAAATAAAATATACTAACCTAAATAATATGATTATAGATAAAACTGGATGTACAAAGTGAACACATGAGAGAGCAAAGGTAATGGAATTAATCAATGGTTTCTATTATACATTAGCTAGAAGAGCATATTATATGAGAAAGAGTTACCCAAGAGAGACAATGTTATTGAAAATAAATAATAAATTATCCTCCTATGAATACATTTAAGTGCAGTTTTTTGTTTGTTTGTTTTGAGATGGAGATTTGCTCTTGTTGCCCAGGGTGGAGTGCAATGGCACAATCTGGGCTCACTGCAACCTCCACCTCCTGAGTTCAAGCAATTTTCCTGCCTCAGCCTCCCTAGTTGGGATTACAGCCATGTGCCACCACATCCAGTTAATTTTTTGTATTTTTAGTAGAGACAGCATTTCACCATATTGGCTAGGCTGGTCTTGAACACCTGACCTCAGGTGATCCGCCTGCACCAGCCTACCAAAGTACTGGGATTACAGGCATGAGCCACCATGCCTGGCCATAAGTGCAGTTTTATGTTGTCATAAAAGAATAAACTTGCAGGAGGTAAAAACATTGCAAAAGTAGGAACTCTAAGAGATAATCAATCATCAAGATGGTTTTTAACAGAGAATCTCTACAGACCCTATGTCTTCGTCAAACTGGGCTGTTGAAACAAAATTACTATAGACTGGGTAGCACAAACAAGAAGTATTAATTTCTTAGAGTTCTGAAGGCTGAGACATCCAAGAATATGTAGCCAGCAGATACCCTGTCTGTTGAGGGCTCACTTCCTGGCTTGTAGACAGCCACCTACCTACTCACTGTATCTTCACATGGCTGAAAGAGAGAGAAATTGTCTTTCACATCTCTTCTTATGTGGACACTTATCCTATTTACAAGGGCTCTACCCTTGTGACCTAATCACTTGTGCAGAAATCAAAAGCATTCCTATACAACAATAACAGACTTAAAGAAAGCCAAACCAAGAACGAACTGCCATTCACAATTGCTACAAACATAATAAAATATCTAGGAATACAACTAACAAAGGATGTAAAGGACCTCTTCAAGGAGAACTACAAACCACTACTCAAGGAAATAAGAGATGACACGAATAGATGGAGAAACATTCCATGCCCATGGTTAGGAAGAATCAATATTGTGAAAAGGGCCATACTGCCCAAAGTAATTTATAGATTCAATGCTATCCCTATCAAGCTACCTATGAGCCTCTTAACAGAACTGGAAGTAACCACCTTAAACTTCATATGGAACCAAAAGAGAGCCCACATAGCCAAGTCAATTCTAAGCAAAAAGAACAAAGCTGGAGGCATCATGCTACCTGACTTCAAACTATACTACAAGGCTAAAGTAATTAAAACAGCATAGTACTGGTACCAAAACAGAGATATAGACCAATGGAACAGAACAGAAGGCTCGGAGGCAATGCCACACATCTACAACCATCTGATCTTTGACAAACCTGACAAAAACAAGCAATGGGGAAAGGATTCCCTATTTAATAAATGGTGTTGGGAAAACTGGCTAGTCATGTGCAGAAAACAGAAACTGGACCCCTACCTGACACCTTACACTAAAATTAACTCCAGATGGATTAAAGACTTAAACATAAGACCTAACACCATAAAAACCCTAGAAGAAAA
>CAUYQU010091533.1:0-19465 GCA_963574635.1 Cheracebus regulus
AGATAATATATGCATTTTAGAAAGTCCACTTCCATTCTTTTGTAATGAATAAACTCTCCCCATTTGAATGCATGTCACTATCTTTTTTTTTTTTTTTTTTGAGACGGAGTCTTACTCTGTCGCCAGGCTGGAGTGCAGTGGTGCAATCTCGGCTCACTGCAACCTCCGCCTCCTGGGTTCAAGCGATTCTTCCGCCTCAGCCTCCCAAGTAGCTGGACCACAAGCACATGCCACCACGCCCAGCTAATTTTTGTATTTTTAGTAGAGACAGGGTTTCACCGTGTTGGCCAGGATGGTCTCGATCTCTTGACCTTGTGATCCGCCCACCTCGGCCTCCCAAAGTGCTGGGATTACAGGCGTAAGCCACCGTGCCCGGCTGTATGTCACTATCTTATGTATTCCCACAGTAATCAGAGAGCTTGGTGATGGAACAACCCTGTATGTTACAGAACTTTTACACTGATCAAAGTAGAGTTGGTGGGTGAGCTAGAGAAGAGAGGAGGAATCAGGAAACAAAGTGTAAATCAAGAACAGAAATGAGATGAAGCAACAAACCAGAGCAGTGAGAAGGAAACCAGAGACTCAGTTAAGATGAAATACGACTGGGGTGGACACAGACATCTGTTAGACTAGCAGCCATTCAGAGCGCTGCTCAAAGTATAGATGAGTCTAAACCGAGGGGCTTTGCCTTGTGAACCAGCATGAAAGGACCTTGCATTCAACAGCACAAGTAGTAGATCCTAGAGTGACTTAAGACTGGAGTCAGAATAGAAAATAGGGTCAAATGGAGACACAGCAGAGCTCAAGAAATATGAGGAAAATGTGTCCTAAATATTTAAGGGATATCATGAGATTCCTCCTCCTCTAATAAGGTCATGCCTTGTACTTTAAACAGCTGGCTAAATGGGATGTGGCTGGTGCCTAGGAGCTAAGGGAAGGGATGAAGCAAATATAAGAGCAACAAGCTTCTACCTGCTTCTGGCCCTGGACTTGAAAGTGGATCTCCCTCAGAGCTCTTAGGTGGCAGCAACAGAAGTGACCATTGGTCAGCAAATGCAGAGGCACCTGGTGACATCTCATGTGTTGACCCAGACTGTTCAGGTGGAAAGAAATTAAAGAAGCTGCATTATTGGATTATTGCTTCAATTCATTTTTTTTTTTTTCTTTTTTGAGACAGAGTCTTGCTCTGTTGCCAGGCTGGAGTGCAGTGATGCGATCTTGGCTCAGTGTAACCTCTGCCTCCAGGTTCAAGCGATTCTCCTGCCTGAGCCTCCCAAGTAGCTGGGACTATAGGCTCGCACCACCATGCCCAGCTAATTTTTGTAATTTTAGTAGAGATGGGGTTTCACCATGTTGGCCAGGATGCTCTCGATCTCTTGACCTCCAGATCTGCCCACCGCAGCCTCCCAAAGTGCTGGGATTACAGGTGTGAGACACCACGCCCAGGCTCCATTCACCTCCTTATTTTACTAATGCAGATCTGAAAATTAGAACCAAAAGAAAAGGTTCTACCACAATATAAGACAAATTGTATATGGAATATAGAAAAATTGCATAAAATATATAAATAAATACATACTATACTTCTAGGCCATTTGTCAACATTACATATTCAAAATTTTCATCGCTTTTTCTTTTTTTGACTATTTTTTTATTTTAACAAATATTGAGTAGATACAAAAGAATATTTATAAAATATACATGAAGTATAAAGAATTACAATACAAAAAATACCTAAACATCCATCCCTCAGGTTAAGAAATATGTAACAGTATTTTTTTACTACAAAAAGCAGGCCAGGCGTGGTGGCTTAAGCCTGTAATCCCAGCACTTTGGGAGGCCGAGGCAGGTGGATCACTTGAGATCAGGAATTCATGACCAGTTTGGCCAACATGGTGAAAACCCATCTCCACTAAAAATACAAAAATTAACCAAGCATGGTGGCATGCACTTGTCATCCCAGCTAACTCAGGAGGCTGAGGCAGGAGAATGGCTTGAACCCGGGAGGGGGAGGTTACAGTGAGCTGAGATCGTGCCACTGCACTAGAAATGGAAAAATATGTTCACCCAAAAGCTTGTACACAATATTCATTGCAGCATTGTTCATGATAGCCAATAGGTGGAAATAACTCAAATGTTCATCAGCTGATTAATAGATACATAAAATATGGTATATCCACACAATGGAATATTATTGGACCATAAAAAGAAATGAAATATTAATACTTTTGCCATGTTGGCCAGGCTGGTCTTGAACTCCTGACCTCAGGTGATCTGCCTGCCTCGGCCTCCCAAAGTGCTGGGATTACAGGCGTGAGCCTGGAATGGACTATTAATTCCTTGGTCCTGATATTTCCCAAATCCATGACATCCTTTCTTGAACTCCATTAGTTTTCAATAAGTATAAGCAACAGAAAGCGGTGACATCAGATTCCATATCATGGTTTCCACTTTATAACTGTTACCCTATTTAGAGTTATCAACAACCTTAAACTTTAATTTTCAAAGGAAAAATAGTGACCAGCCTGTCTCCAGGGAGAGAGATTACTATACCCCGATATATTATCTAGGACCACTAAAATAATTTCTAAGCTACTTAATTTAGTTAGTGCATCAATGGTTATTTAATTCTGAAAGATGTGCTTTAATTTTTCATTTTTTTAATTCGGGCAGCAGCATGAATGAACCTTGAAAATACTGGGCTAAGTGGAAGAAGCCAGGCACAAAGACTACCTATTATATGATTACGTTTATATGAAATTCCAGAATAGTCAAATCGATAAAAACAGAAAGTAGATTAACAGTTGCCTAGAGCTGGGGAAGTTTAGGGAAAACTCAAACTTTTAAAAGTTTAAGCTTTTTTTTTTAAGTTTGAAGTAATTACTCCCTTTGGAGTATTAATTGCTAATGGGTATGGGGTTTCTTTCAGGGGCGATGAAAATGTTCTAAAATTGATTGTGGTGGTGATTGCTCAACTCTGCTAAGCTAAACTATTGAATTGCACGCTGGAAATGGCCGAAGCGTATGGGATGTGAATTATATTTCAATAAAACTGTTATATTAAAGAAAAAGAAAAAAAAGAAAAACAGCCATTGTGTTCCCCTCACAGAATTGAGTCGTTCCATGTTGCTTTTAGGAAGAGGAGCTTTTGCAGACGGAACTCCTAACTCCAGGAGTTCAGTGCGCCTCTTTTCCTCTTAGAGGCTCTGCCCACCCATAGAAAACTTTGGTTAAAACAATTGTGCTCGGTTACAGACTTTTTGCATCAAGGCAGTTGTGCCCAGTGATATGCCTCCAAATGTTGCCATGTTGAATTAGAGATTTCAGAACTCTGCGACACACGTGAGAAAGGCATCAGAAATATGCAGCATGGCCTGTTCTTCTCACATAAAAATAACGTTTCAGAAAAGAGCAAGTTTCACTTGCCAAACCTGGATATCATATGATAGCATGAACGTACACCCCTAGTGACTTCTTTTGTTCAAGATATGCAGACACACACCTACACATGCCAGTTCAGGCCAGCTCAAGCACATCCTAGGTTTTTGCCTTTTTACCTTTCACCCTTGGAGACTATTTTTATGAGTGTCTCAGATCATCAGCTCCTGTCCTTCTCCCAGTCCCTCCTTGAGTATATGTTGGGGCTGTGGGTGTGAGGGGCTCCCCCCAGGTAGTAGCATAGTCAAAAGGGTTGGGCTTTTCTACATGTTTTTGTTCACAAAGAGGGTTCAGTATTTGCCCCTCCATGTTAGCTCTAGCAATTAAGTAGAAAGTGTACTTCCAGTAGCACCAAAGACGACTCAGTTAAGCTCAGTGGACCACCTCAAGACTGTCCAAGAAGCTGGAGAAATGCCACTGGAGGTGCAAATGCGTTCATTTTTAACAGTAGGAGTAGTGAAACCGAGCAGCCAATGAGAGAGACCTTTGGAGCTCCTCTTAGCTTTTGGGTTTTGACTGTGAAGGTGGGACAAAGCGACAGACTTTTCATAGATTTGATGAATATAATCAGTCCATCTAAAAATGTAGAATAAAACCACACTCACGTTTTTTCTTTTTGTGGAGTGAATAATTATGACTTCAGTTCCCAAGTTCACTCTTTCTAAATGGCACGTCTTAATACAATAGGATTCCAAACATGCTGGTGGCGCTTAGGGCTTTACAAGGAAAACAAAATACAATATGTCTAGAGGTAAGTCATTATTGACTAGAGCTTTAATAATGGAGATTTCCGTTCATGATTATCTTCAGATTAATGGCCCAGGAACATAATTAAATTTTTTCTTAACTCAAATGTCATCATTTTCACGTTAACCTAGTCTTCTTTAAAGTGAGAACAAATATATTATGGGTGAAAATTGCCAAAAGGAAATGCAACTATTTTTGCCTATCTGTAAGTTTAATATTTCTAACAATTCTTTCAATCTTGTATGTTAATCCTGTTATAAAAGGTAAGTATTTTACTAGCCCTTGGTTCAATAAAATCAAGATAAAAATACAAGTGATGCCCTGCCTGGTTCATATTGTCATTCAAAATATTAAACTAAGGGAGTTTAAATGTCCCTTTCGAAGTAAGGGACGTTACCTGTTTGTAAGAGATCAATTTTCTTACTATACCAACTTCTTTGTCAGTCATAATGACTAAAATTCTCCAATTTGGTTACATTTTAACCAAATGATTCAACAGAATTATTAGAAAATGAACCCAGTGACTTTTTTTTCTTTTTAATACCATTCTCATTCCTGAGAGCATATTGTCTCTCATTTTGCATAAGGAGCGGTGCAGAAAGAAACAGTCTCCCCTCTCCGCCCCCCTCACATGAGGGCTGACAAGGACAGTGTGAGGACACCCTACTCAAGGCAGCTCAGTTCTGTCGGGTCCCCTCTCTGTGGTCCCTCTGCTCCATACCTGGACTCAGGGCACCAAGCCACCTGCTACCTCCCCTCGAGAGTGCTGGGCGGGCTTCCTCCCAGGTTTCCCTTCTGAAGCCCTTCACGGTGCTTGGGCTGCAAGGACAATTGCTCCGGGCTCCAGGGCCCTAGTCACTAGATAACCATGTGACCCCACAAGCTTTTCACAATTATCTTTTCGATCGTAACTCCGCTTTCTTCCACTCTCTTTTATAACAAAGTGATTTGCGCCATGTGGATTGGGTGAAGTCATATTTGAACATTTGGAGTGAGCTTCAAGCATACATCAAGGAACACCACACCACCGGCCTCACATGGAGCAAAACAGTAAGTACCAGGCCCTCCTCCACATGTGTAAAAAAAAGGCCATAACAATATATACACCCTGTGGCCCAGTGATCTCACGCTTTAACATTTGCCTCAAGGAAAACCTAAGATGAAATGTCCATGTAGAGGGTGGGACATGGTGTCTCACGTCTGTAATACCAGCACTTTGGGTGGCTGAGGTGGGTGGATCACCTGAGGTCAGCCTGGCCAGCATGGCAAAACACTGTCTCTACTAAAAATACAAAAATTAGCTGGTTGTGGTGGTGGGCACCTATAATCCCAGCTACTCAGGAGGCTGGGGCAGGAGAATCACTTGAACCCGGGAGACGGAGGTTGTGGTGAGCCGAGATTGTGCCACTGCACTTCAGCCTGGGCAACAGAGCAAGACTCCCTCTGAAAATAAATAAATAAATAAATAAATAGTTCTAAAATATAACTGTTACATTTGTAGAAATTAAATATGATCCATAGAGCACATCAGGCGTCATGAATTGCCACGACAGCTCTTATTTATTGAGCACCTAATATGCCAAGGGAAAATTCTGTTCAAATGGTAAAAGCAAAGTGTCTACTTCACTTCATTAATGGAAGAGTGAAATGATAAAAGTTTTGATCAGATATTAAAAATGACTAGAAAATCTTTTGACAAGCTTTAAGACATATGCCTAGAAATAGGTTTCCTGATATTTTTGTCTTCTTCCAAGGTTTGGGAAGCGATTAAAAAATATATTATAAAAATTATATCTTTGAATTTTAAAATTAAATTTCTTTTGAATTATTAAAAACTGCTTAAAGATTCCAAAGCATAGTCCACAGCATAAATCAGACTAATTTCTCCTCACCTACTATGGCCTGTCAACATTCCAGCAAAACAAAAGATAAACAGTGATAGCCAGAGTCACCGTATTCTTGCAGAGAAGAGAAAAGGGCTACTAGAATCAGCTAATTGAACGGTCTTTGGGAGGAAAAAATAAAACATCATTTCATTTGCCCACTGATCACAACTCTTTGAAAACTACATATTTATAAAATGATAAAGATCAATGAAATAATATAGAAAGATGTGGTGTTGATATTTACGGACAGCACAGTATTCAGAGATTTTTTTTAATTTAATTTTTTTTTTTTTTTTTTTGAGGCAGGGTTTCACTGTGTCACTCAGGCTGGAGTGCAGTGGCACAATTAGGGCTCACTGGAGCCTTGAACTCTTGGACTCTAATGATCCTCCTCCCTCAGCCTCCCAAGCAGCTGGGACCACAGGTATTCACCACCACACCTGGCTAAATTGTGTATTTTTTGTAGAGACAGAGTTTTGCCATGTTGCTCAGGCTGGTCTCAAACTCCTCAGTTCAAGGAATTGGCCTGCCTGGGCTTCCCAAAGTGCTGGGATTAAAAGCATGAGCCACCGCATTCAGCCCAGAGGTTTTAAAAAACCCATTCCAGCCGGGCGCAGTGGCTCACACCCGTAATCCCAGCACTTTGGGAGGCTGAGGCGGGTGGATCACCTGAGGTCAGGAGTTTGAGACCAGCCTGACCAACATGGAGAAACCCCGTCTCTATGAAAAATACAAAATTAGCGAGGCATGGTGGCACATGCCTATAATCCTAGCTACTTGGGAGGCTAAGGCAGGAGAATCGCTTAAACTCGGGAGGTGGAGGTTGCAGTGACTGAGATCAAACCACTGCACTCCAGCCTGGACAACAGGAGCGAAACTCTGTCTCAATAAAAAAAAACAAACCACCGTTCCATCTTAAAGGACACAGTCCCTTGCACAAAACTCCTATTTGCACAACAAAAAGTTTATGACGACTTAACATCTCAAGTAATTGTTGATTTTTTTTCAATTTTCAAATGGGATTTCGAGATTTGCACTCTGGGGGTTTCAGTGACTGACAGCCTATTGTTTGAGACCCGCACTGTCCAAGGGCATGTGGCTCTACAAAATCACCCTTCCCTGAGTTAACAGTTGGAGCTGAGAGTCCCTGATCCCATCTCCTAACCTCAGCCTCCAGACTGCAGCTGTGATGGGCAACTGCTGCCCCTTTCACTTGTCAGGGTGCAATGCCAAACTTTGAGCCCAGTGACTGCAAGAGAGTCTACATGTGTGTGCAAGTGCGCCGGGGTGGGATGGGGTGAGTTGGGTGGGAGGAAGCAGCTGTGGAGTAATCCGTCTGGAATTTCTTCTTACATTTACCGTGGTAAATGGAATCTTGTCATTTCTATGAGTTTTTTTTCAATATGAAGGCAGCTGTCAACTAGAAAGACCCCACACCAGAAACTACTTGCTGTTTTTCAGTTAGTTTCATCCTTGGGACCCGACCTCTTTTTCATATGAGTTAGTGTACTTTCCTCCATGCTAAGTTTCACATGCACTTTATTGAATAAATGGATCTTTTGGCACAAACCCAGTAGCAACAAACACTGTTACTCAGCGTCCCTTGCAGTTGGTTAGATCTGTAATATTCACTGGGAGTTCCTTCAAATCAGATAACTAAAGCCGAAAGACTAAGGCCTAGTCTTTACATTTATAATTACTGAAATAATTGATTTTTTTCCTACAAAACTGTTCATTTCTATGAATCTATAATTGCAGACTATTCTGTTCTGAAAAAGGTCTGTTCAGAAAATTCTGTTCAGAAAAAGGTCATGAAAAGAATTCTCTGAGTAGGATACATATGATTATTTTATTAACTTTCAGATGTTAACTTGTTGTTGTATTTCTGTCCTTTCCTGTATTTCTGAATTACTTTAGCTTTGGGAACAAATAGAATATAATTATGTGTACAGTAGAATAAAACTGCTCATGGATGAATGTATATACATTCTTATGTAATACAGATGTAGTTCTGTTTTTTTTGTTATTGTTTTTTGGGTTTTGTTTTTTTTTTTTTTTTTTGATACAGGGTTTTGCTCTGATGCCCAGGCTGGAATCCAGTGGCACGACTGCAGCTCACTGCAGCCTTGACCTCCGGGGCTCAAGCACGCCGCCGACCTCAGCCTCCTAAGTAGCTGAGACCACAGGCATGCATCAACATGTCCGGCTCATTTTTATATTTTTTTTTTTTGCAGAGACATAGTTTCACCATGTTGCCCAGGTGGTCTCAAATGGGGTTACACCATGTTTCCCAGACTGGTATGAAGCTCCTGGGCTCAAGTGATCCACCTGCCTTGGCCTCCCTAAGTGCTAGGATGATAAGCATGAACCACTGCACCCAGCCAATGTAATTCTTAATAACACAGGTTTTAAAAATCCATCCTATACACTATCATTCATCCTAGCCTCTCCTGAACCTCCAGGAAAATGCAGGTAGTTGAGGGTGGTTACAATTATAGACAAGGTGGCGTTTGATTTTTCCTAGAGTAAAACACTTTAGGATTACTTCTTTTCCTCCAAGTAGGCATTTCTTTTTTTTCTATTTCTTGATGTAGAGGCCAAATGTCTGTTAACAAAGCCAAAGTTTAATAGCTTACTTTTGATCAAATTAAAACTCAGCCAGAGGGTGTCCTGACGCATTATAAATAATGTAGACTCTGTGGCATGTCATTAAATATGAACATGTATGCCTTGTACATTTTCAGGTCTTCAGGACTCTCCAGCCTCCTCATGCTATTTACAGGAGAAAACTGTTCTTAAGCTTTTATATCTAAATTTTCATTTAGAACTTGTACCAAAGCCACACCTTAGGGCTATTAATCAAAAGGAACAGGCAGAGTCTCAGATGATGTGTTGGTTGTCCAGTGACAAAGCTCACTCTTCTCCTGGACAGCTCTTCCCCGGAGTGGCTCTGGCCAGTGTACCTGACCACAGCTGCTTCATTCTACTTAATTAAGTTTGGGCTTCTAGGTCCCTTTTGGGGCTCTGGGTGGCCAGTCACTCTCATTCTCCTATGGAAGGGTTCCACGTTGCTCAGCAGGGGCTAGAAGTGTCATCAACTAACAAAGAAGCCTCAACTGCACAGACAGATAATAAAGAGGTTGGAAGTGAGTTCTGTGAGTTCAGCCTGACAGAGACCACATAATTAAACCAACATGGCTTAAGCATCTACTAGGCACCAAGTTCTGGGCAAGGGGCTGAGAACACAAAGAAGGATAGATGGCATTGTGGACATGATTCCTGTCCATGGAAATGAACATTCCAGCTGAAGAAGATAAGCAATGCACCATGATAGAACAGAGGGAGCCGCATGCTGGGGGCACGCACAAGGCACGACACTTGCGTAGACCAGGACAGTGTGGAAGGTACGGCCCATCCTGTAGTGTGGCGTGGTTCTGGGGCCAACAGCAACCTGGACACTTGTTAGAAATCTCAGGCCCCTTGGCTGGGCACAGTGGCTCACGCCTGTAATCCCAGCACTTTGGGAGGGTGAGGCGAGTGGATCACCTAAGGTCAGGAGTGCGAGACCAGGGTGGCCAACATGGCAAAACCCCATTTCTACGAAAAATACAAAAATTAGCTGGGCATAGTGGCATAGACCTGTAATCCCAGCTACTTAGGAGGCCAAGGCAAATCCCAGTTCACCCTGGGATCAGTAGCAGTGACTGGTACCCTAATACTGGGATAGAAATGACTTGGAAACAGATAGGGTTCAAACACATTTGCTAAATCCACTAAATTCATTTGTCATCACAATGAAAATTCCAAAGTGTTAGTCCGTTAACTATAGATCGTGTCTGTTTTTCAAAAGCTGCATAAAAATATGTCTTTTTTTTTTTTTTTTGACGGAATCTGGCTCTGTCAGCCAGCCTGGAATGCAGTGGCATGGTCTTAGCTCACTGCATCCGGAGCCTCCTGGGTTCAAGCAATTCTCTGCCTCAGCCTCGAGAACAGCTGGGATTACAGACACCCACCACCACACCCAGCTAATTTTTGTATTTTTAGTAGAGACAGGGTTTCACCATGTTGGCCAGGCCAGTCTCGAACTCCTGACCTAAGGTGATCCAACCTCCTCGGCCTTGCAAAGTGCTGGGATTACAGGTATGAGCCATCGTGCCCAGCCAAAATGGGTATTTTCTTCTGTCCAGTGATAGGAATGGAATGGAGAATGTATTTTGTTACAGGAGCAGCCATCGGCCACGCACACCTCTTCTGCTCCTGTACCTTGTCACCCTCTGCCTTTCATTCTCAGTTGATGTAAACTCAGGAGACATAAGCTAATATTAGCTTAAGCAAAATGATTTTCTTAAAAAGGAAAATGGGGGAAGCTGCAGATTATCTCCTAAAAGTAAAACAAACTTTTCATAAAATAGAGCACGCAGGCAAGCCCTGGCCGCAGCTTACTGGTCCAGTCTGCACTCTTGATGTGAACTGAGCATCCCTAAATATATAAAATACAGTATAGAGCCAAAGGTAAATAATCTTTCTAACAGCTATGATTTTGCCTCTATTATCTACTAAGTATGGATAATTTGAGAAAGTACAGACATTTCTGCATGTTCCTGAAATCTGAAAGAAAAAAGCCTAAATTCAGTGGTAGTTCAGACTTAGGCCCTTCTGGCCAAATGAAGTAGCTGTCCAGCTAATTCAAGCCACATGTCCCTCTTGGTCTTTATATAACTGTTGGCCCTCTACAGTTTGTTTCTTTGATGGGTATACTCTGCTATCTTTAACCCTGGAAAGTTTTCCCATGGAAAATTTAATTTTATCTTTCCTTTTTTATAAGAAATTGTATTCTCAAGCTGGCAGACAAGAAGAGAAGACAATCTGGAAATTTTAGATTTGATCTAAATACCAGCAAAGCCAAACTAATAATGACAGCTAGATATCAAGGCAATGTATGCAGAATATCTGGATCAGTTGAGCATATTAGATTGCGTTCATTATATTCTTTTTCTTTCTTTTTGAGGCAAAGTTTTGCTCTGTTGCCCAGGCTGGAGTGCAGTGGCATGATCGCAGCTCACTGCAATCTTGCCTCCCAGGATCAAGCAATTCTTGTGCCTCAGCCTCCTGACTAGCTGGGACTACAGGCGTGTGCCATCATGCCCAGCTAATTTTTATATATTTTATAGAGACGGAGTTTCACCATGTTGGCCTGTTGGCCAGGCTGGTCTTGAACTCCTGACCTCAAGTGATCCACCTGCCTCACCCTCCCAAAGTGCTGGGATTACAAGCATGAGCCACCATGCCCGTCCATGTGTTCATTATATTCTTCTGGACTCTGCTCGGAGGGCTTGGTCTGCTTTTATAAAAATTTTTTACTTTGGGCATGTAGAACAGAAATCACCACGTATGTTTTTTGAAGGGCCACATCTGGGTATGCAGGTGGCACCCAACTTACGATGGTTTGAGTACCCATACAGGCATTCTGTTTTTGACTTCAGTACGGTATTTAATAAATTACTTGAGGTATTCAACACTTTATTGTAAAACAGGCTTGGTGTTAGATGGTTTTGCCCAACCGTGGACTAATGTAAGTGTTCCAAGCACATTTATTTAGGCCAGGCTAAACTATGAGGCTCAGTAGATGAGGTGTATTAAATGCATGTTTGACTGTTACAGTATTTTCAACTTATAATAGGTTTATGGGACAAAACCTCATTATAAGTCAAGGAGTATCTGCATAAATTAAGAGGAAAAACAAACATAAAAACACTAAGTTACTGGTTTACATGTACTAATGTAGACAGCATGTGTTATTCCCAGGCCATTTTCTGATTTTAAGCTGTCGTTACTTCTCCAAAGCAACTTTGCTTTCTTTTCTGTCTTCTTGTCATCTACTGCCAAAGCTCATATCTTTCCATGTCACCAAAGGAATGGCATACAGGGACCACAGGAGGATGGGAGGAGTGAAGAATCGTGAAACCATCAGAAATCGTCAACGAAACCATGAGATCTGAGTTTTTGTGACCTTTCCCCTGGTCTTTGTATCTTGAGACAAGGGTGTTTGGAGCTTTGCTTCTAAAGAAAACGGATCAAAATGGGCCCCACAATTCCTTCATATTTGTGGGACTATCTTTTTATTTCGACTATATTTAAGGACCATTAGTACTTTTATGGAAATCTGAAATTCCAGTAGTGTTCTGTTTCCCCAAATTGACTTTTTAAAAGCTATTAATAAATATACGTCTAAAATATTATACAGCACTTCACTGTGGTATTATTAACAATTCTTTTCTCTTGGAAAGGCCCCCAGAAACTTTGTTTTCATGAACAGAAGAAGTCTCAAAATTCTAAGAAGTGGAGCCGGGTACAGTGGCTTACACCTGTAATCCCAGCACGTTGGGAGGCTTACTTGAGCCCAGGAGTTTGAAAACAGCGTGAGCAATGTAGTGAGACCCCATCTCTACCAAAAAAAAAAAAAAAAAAAAAATTCTAATAAGTGATAAAAATAAGAGGAGAGACAAATGTCATAAATTCAATTCAGTTACACTCATTATACAGGATAATCATCTTTTAGTTTATGTGCAGCCTTTTTACTTGACTATAGTTGTCTTCTAATAAAAATGTGCTATAAATATGAATGTAAAAATTGCAAGTTCTTATGGAAATTAACAAATTTGGAAAGGTATCGATTTCACTAAGTTATTGATCAATGTACATCTTGCGTAAATAGAAAGAAATTAGTTTTGACATTGAAAATATGAACACACCCTACAACATGAATTTGCAAAGCATATTTCACTCCTGGAAAGACTGTGATTTATGTGTATTAGGCCAGTTCTAAAACTTGTAGTTCTTCCTTTTAATCACTCCCTCCTATTATGGTATATGAGAAGCGTACCATCCTCGTATTTTGTGTTCCATATTGCACGGGGCCATTTGGGATTCTTTGTCCTTGGAAAAATTAATAAACAGTATTTTATTAAAATGTTCAGTTGTCACTTTGGGAGGCTGAGATAGGAGGCTCTCTTGAGCCCAGGAGTTCAAGACCAGCTTGGGTAACATAGTGAGATGCTGTCTCTTAAAAAAGAAAAAAAAAAAAAAGTTGTAAAGCATTGTTAGTCTCTGTAGTTGTAGCATGACGATGTAAGTGTATTGTGATTGAAATGGCTTTGTGATTTTGAAACTGCTTTTATGTTTTGAGACAGGGTCACTGTCTCCCAGCTGGAGTACAGTGGTGCCATCCGAGCTCACTGCAGCTCAGTCTCCCGGGCTCAAGCAATCCACCCACCTCAGCCTCCCAGCGCCCAGGTAGCTGAGACCACAGTCACATAACCACCACACCCGGCTAATTATTTTACTTTTAGGAGAGACAGGGTCTCACTGTGTTACCCAGGCTGATCTCTCACTCCTGAGCTCAAGTGACCCTCTCACCTCAACGTCTCAAAGTGCTGGAATTACAGCCACAATCTACTGCACTGAGCCTGAACTGCTTTTAAAGTGTATGATTGGACACCTATACCTTGTCACTGCTACCTAGAGATCATTAATGGTAAGCCGGGTGGTTGATGGGCCAGATTGGTTCAGAGAGAGGCGGCTAAAGAGAATCTAACCAAGAAACAGAGGGAGTGTATGTTTGTGTCCATGAAAGAGAGTGGGAGGAGGGGCTGGTAAAGGGAGGGTGAGGGAGAAGAAACACCCATGAACAGTGCCATGGCATGTCAGCTGTTTCATTTTGTGGGTTTATGTGCAATCTCCACAAATACATAAAGACAGGTGGCTCACAGCGTTAGTACCACTAAGCTAGTTCTATGGAAGGAACATCTTAACAAAAGCTGTGCTACAGGCAGCGTAATCCACCTGTTCCAAGAGACTGTCAGGTGATACTTTGACTTTTTTGGTGTCCGCTTTTTAAAAATGGATAAGAACACTAATAGGTTGCCTGACCTGTTCTTAATTTTTTTATTTTTTGAGACGAGTTTTGCTCTTGTTGCCCAGGCTGGAATGCAATGGTGTGATCTCGGCTCACTGCAACCTCTGCCTCCCAGGTTCAAGCGATTCTCTTGACTCGGCCTCCTGAATAGCTGGAATTACAGGCATGCACCACCACACCCAGCTAATTTTGTATCTTTAGTAGCGATGGGGTTTCACCACGTTGGTCAGGCTGGTCTCAACCTCAGGTGATCCACCCACCTCAGCCTCCCAAAGTGCTGGGATTATAGGTGTGAGCCTCTGCGCCCACCCTCCTCTATGTTTTTTCTTGGGCCATCTAAAGACAGTGTCAGGTTGTGATTCCGCTTGTGGCCAGGTACATAGGAGAATGTAGAAAGCTCTGGTGTCATATTCTGTAATCTCCCACAGAACGAGAAGAGGAGCAAAGATAAGTGACCCTGCGAGGGGCAGCTCACAGACACCCAGTGAAGGGAACATCTGATCAGTTTGATGTTGAGTCCGCTGTACAGTAAAGCCCCTGAGTGCTGATTGAAAAGTAACCTTGGAAACAAGAGCCTGGTGTTGTGCTCTCGCTGGGGCTGATGTGGGAATGAGCCAGAACATACAAAGGATTAGTCCAAGGCAGAGTTTCAACGGTCCTGAGTTCCCTTATTTTTTGGCTTTTATTTTCAACTTGTGCAGCATTAAATCCTTTGTCTCATGTTCCTGGGCCAGCCATCTGAATGTATCAAAGTTCCAAAAAGTTGAATATGTGGCTTTTTCATTTCAGTGTCCTTTAATGGCTCTTGGAGAGAGTCTCTGAATTCCGAGAGCCAAGCAACCATCTAAATCATTCTAAGATTTAGAAGCCAGCATCGTCCCCCCTTTCCACAAAATAGGACTGTAAAGCTGCAGTGTTTCAGATGCTGAGGGAGAGGGCTGTCCCTTCACTGGCTGAATGGGTTATGATGTGCTTATGAGTAAAAGGAATACTTCGTGGTTCTCAGCGTCTGAGGACCAGAATACTGTTTGATGTGCAAAGCTTCTATTACACTGTTTTTCTGATTCAGAGCGAATTCTCAAATCTTATCCCAATAACATAGAAAGTATTTCAAATACTGGGGAGAAAAATGGTCAGTCTCAGGAACTGTGAAATCATTTTCTGCTTGACCCAAGAATCCTGTTGGAATTAGGGTGCTCTTCCTTAGAAACAGAAGCCATGGCAAATTAAATCTTCAGGAGATGAGCTCTCCAGCCTGCAGGGTTTCTAAGATGTGTATTCTGAATAAGAGAATAATCTTTTATTTTCAGTGTAATTCTGCACTTAATAGGAATTATTATATAAGTACTTTGAAAATAGCTTTTGTTTTGTTTTGTTTTGTTTTGTTTTGTTTTGCTTTGACACAGGGTATCCCTCTGTTTTCCAGGCTGGATTGCAGTGCCGTGATCTCAGTTCACTGCAGCCTCCACCTCCCAGGCCTAAGTGATCCTCCTACGTCAGCCTTCCCAGTAGCTGGGACTCCAGGCATGCATCACCATGCCCGGCTAATTTTTTGTATTTTTTTGTGGAGACAGGGTCTCACTTTGTTTCCCAGGCTGGTTTCAAACTCCTGGGCCCAAGCAATCCACCCTCCTCAGCCTCCCAAAGTGCTGTGATTACTGGTGTGAGCCACCACGCCTGAGCCAGGATGCTTTGTTTTGTTTTAAAGGAAAACTGCTACAGGTTAAGAATTCCTGATTTTGATACTGCATAATACTAAGTTGTTTATGACAATAAGGATATTCTGTCTTCGTTAATATTTGGCACTTAACATAATGTTTTACCTTTCATATTTGATATTGAAAATGTATGAGCCTAAGCCACATTTCCATCACTCCCAACTTGTTAAGCTTCCTCACTATTGAATTTGTTTATAATTCCTTATTATAAGTATACAATTCTACTTGAGGATTTAAAAGTAACATCGGGCTGAGCACAATGGCTCATGCCTGTAATCCCAACACTTTGGTAGTCTGAGGCAAGTGACTAATTTGAAGTCAGCAGTTCAAGACCAGCCTGGCCAACATGGCGAAACCCTTCTCTACTAAAGATACAAAAATTAGCTGGGCATGGTGGCACATGTCTGTAATCCCAGTTACTTGAGAGGCTGACGCAGGAGAATTGCTTGAACCTGGGAGGTAGAGGTTGTAGGGAGCTGAGATTGGGCCACTGCACTCCAGCCTGGATGACAGAGCGAGATGCCATCTAAAAAATAAATTAATAAATAAAAGTAAAGCAGTACATAGGCCAAGTTTGTGATATATGTGTGTTTCTATCCTACCAGTTCTAAGTTCTGTGAAAATATCATCTATGGGGTCCTTTCCCTAAATATTAAACCTGGCACTTCAGGAGGCAGGAGGGCAGGAGGATCACTTGAGGCCAGGAGTTTCAGACCAGCCTGGACAACATAGTGAGACCTCATCTCTACAAAAAAAAAAAAAATTAAAAATTAGGCAGGCACGGTGATATGCACCTATAGTCCCAGGTATTCAGAAGGTTGAGGCAGGAAAATCACTTGAACCCAGGAGTCTGAGGTTGCCGTGAGCTATGTTCACGCCGCTGCACACAGCCTGGGCAATGGAGTGAGACCCTGTCTCCTTCAAAAAACAAAATGAACTAAAGCAAATCTCCCTCTTGTCTGTCACCTCTTACTGCCATTTGAATTTGTTAGGCTTTCATACTGAGAACAAAGGTTGTACTTTATGTAGCAGTGAAATAAGAATAAGCATAGCTTTTGGATCGGGAAGAATTTAATTTTCAGTTGCTTCACTAATAACCAACATTCGATGAAAAGTCATATGGGTCCTGCACCCTCATGTTGGAAATAGATGTTCAGTGCCACAAAGAAAAATTAGCACTGAGACAAAGGATTTCTCAGCAAAGCAATTTTTACTTTTTTACTTCCTGCACTGCAGTAAGGCTACCCTTGCTAGCCATCTTGCCACAAGAGTACAGTGAACAAAGGAAAAGCAGACATATTTATCCCTTATGCATTTGGGGTTGCCCTACTGCTGTGTCTGATCTCTGTTGGTTGGAGCCAGACCTCACAATTTAAACTAAAACCCAATTGGTTAATAACGTAAAACTTTTCTAAACAAGTAAGGGATCTTTCGGCAATGCAATTTTTACTTCCTGGGCTGCAGGAAGGATACTCTCACTAGCTATCATGCAACGAAAGTACAAAGAACCAAGGAAAATCAGACAAATTTATCCCTTACGAATTTGGGGTTGTCCTTACTGCTGTGTCTGATCTCCGTTTGTTGGAGCCAGACCTCACAATCTAAACTAAAACCTGATTGGTTAATAACTTAAAACTTTTCTAAACAGGTAAAAGGAGTGGAAAGCTGGGACATGCCTGTGAGCATATCTTGGTTAAAGTACAAAGACATAGAGTGTACTACATGCCGAACAGCTCCATAGGATAGGGCTTAACAGAGTTATTAGCACACTTGTGATGTATTCTTTAACAAGAAAGGAAACTTTGAAGACGAACCTTTACTTCCCACAGCAAGGATAACCAGCAACAGTGTGCTTTTACCTAACAGGGCTGATGAAACACCCTCACATTCTTGCCTCACTGCTGGGTCAGTCCTTCCACTCCCTAAGGTCATCTAATCCAGAGACCTTCATTGTCTTGCCCCTCCCACACACAAGCACAAACTGATGCGCTACATTGATGAGTTTGTCCTGGATGGGCCTAACGAACACAGAGTAGCAAACACCTTGGATCCCAAGTAGTCATCAGGAACGGATGGTGCCAGCCCCACCGAGCCATCAGGTTGGGCATGAACACCAGCAATTCATCATCAGATGCAGATGAAACATAAGAAACTGGGCTACAGCACGTTACTGTACTAAAAAAAAAAAAAGAAAGAAAGAAAGAAACTGGGTTTGCAAAGGTCCTGGCAGCTCAGAAGCCTGTGATGCGAGTGCTGCCCCGTCACCTCCCTGGTCTCGATCCACACCAATGGCATCATGGGAAACTCCTCAGGGTCACCTGACTGGCCTCTGGTCCTCAGACAGTCCCCTCGTGGTGTACTGAGCTCCAGCCTTAAGTCAGGAGTGTGCCTGCCAATGAGAAGCACTTTGAGCTGCGAATTTTGTGGTCCGCTTTGTCTGGACTAAGAGATCCACAGAAGAAAATACTGATTTTGTTTCTAGTGGTAATTAATGGTTTGGCTAGATACCAAAAAGAGCAGGCTTGGGAGACCGGTAAGAAGGACATCTGGGAAAGAGGATGTGGGTGGACAGCACAGAATGTGAAGGTGTTGTGCACCTTTGCAGACGTCCGCCAGAGTCCTGCATTTTGGGGAGATGTACCAACAGGGATCATCAGGAGGACGACGCCACGCACACTCACACTCTCCAGCCACCCGCATGCTTTATTGATGAGCTGCTGCAGAGATGGGAGCTTTGCATGGGCTCTACAACATAGATTTCCTCCCCACAAGGCTGCTACCACTGAATGCTGAACCTTCCAGCAGCAGAAATGGACGCTGAGCCCCCCGCACAGCCCCACTTCCTGGGAGCCAGCCAGCCATCTGCCAGCAGGATGACCACACTGGACCCTTTCCATCATGAAGGCGCACCGTGTGTCCTCATTGAAGCAATATATTCTAGATATGAGTTTGTTCTTGACTGCAATGATTTTGCCTGTGCCACCATTAGTTTATAAAATATTTATTCTGGCTGGGCACAGTGGCTCACATCTATAATCCTAGCACTTTGGGAAGCCAAGGTGGGCAGATCACTTGAGTTCAGGAGTTTGAGACCCGCCCTGCCAACCTGATGTAACCTTGTCTCTACTAAAAATACAAAAATTAGTGAGGCATGGTGATGCACACCTGTAATCCCAGCTACTCGGGAGGCTGAGGTGGGAGAATTGCTTGAACCCGGGAGGCGGAGATTGCACTGAACCAAGATCGTGCCATTGTACTCCAGGCTGAGCAACACAGCAAGACTCCGTCTCAATAAATAAATAAATGAAATATTTATTCCACATCATGGTGACAACATTGCTGCTAAGGAACTTGCTTTCCAGCTAGTTTCACGCCCATGGAATGCACTGGTCTTATATGCCCTGACTCAAGAGGCGGCTGGCCTGACAGAATGGTTTAGTGGCCTCAAGACCTCATTGCAGCGTCAGTTGGGAGATTATGTCCTGGAAATATGTCACTGTATCTTATGGGATGCAGTATATGCTTTGAATCGGTGACCGATTTACGGTGCTTTGAGGGAAGAAAGTTGCCCAGGTGCCACGGCAAGAGACTGAAGGCGCAACCTGTCCCAGTGTCAGATGACTGATGACTCAGTTATCGCAACGGTACCAAATAGATTTAGAAACAATCACATAATCAGCTATATAATCAACCTTATTAAATCATTATTCTCGATTAATCTTTGCTTTAGTATTATAGCATAGAATCGTTTTAGTCGTACA